>WOGN01000623.1:0-22949 GCA_015342105.1 Leptinotarsa texana
CCCGACCCAAGAGGGCAGTTCAGAAAGTGAATCGAGCGGCTAAACAAGAAATTCAAATAGTGGAAATAAATTAAGCGTTAGTTGTTAAGTGTTGTAAGAAATAAATTTGTTTAAGACAGTTAATTTATTGCTTTGCCACAATGACGCCACACATTCATAAACATTATAGTCCTCGATTTGAAGAAATATGTCAAAATGTTCTTATTATCGATGGAACTTTGGCTAAAGTTGTAATATAGATATTTCTAACAAAGAGGTTAGTCAGGAACATGTCTCTTTCAGTATAGAATGAATGAGTTTTGGGAAAATACATAATGTGTACAGTTCCGTGTTTCAACAATGGAATAAGCACGGTTTCGTATAAGAAAATTTTTCGACATAGACAGTGGGTGTTGTCGAAGTAATTCTGGAAGCTACTTTTTAATATCAAGTACGAACAATTGATCAAAAATAGTATTTGTGCGTTGGATTTTTCTTTGTGCGTAGATACACTGCTCACACATCAAGCAAATGAGCTCAGGCGATAGCTGGGATATGGTTTTGTCATCATCATGCAGAGACAACGTTAAATTATTTCCAAGTGGGAAGTGGCAACAAAAGCTCCAACTTAAACTGTTAAAATGCCTTTCCCGAAGAAATTAGACTTCATAATTCGTTCCGCTGATAAAATGATCGATAATGAAAGTACTAAAGGCTGTAATGAACACAAGAAAAATCCTTCGATGAGTGGCGCCAATCAAATTAGATAGCAAGGTTCGTCTGCGACGACGAACCCCCCATAAAATGTAAATGAAATAATTAAACCGAGCCGTAGTAGTCTCGACGAGAGAATTTTTCTAAGTAAAATGTATGAGAGAAAAGAAACACTTCGTCCAAGCTTCATTACCCGCCTTATTATTGAAGTAATGCAAGAAAGAGAGAGAGGATCGAGGGGGTATTATTAAAAATGATTATGCTACCGACTGCTACCGCTAATAATAAATCTTCCAAGGTCGCGCCGCGAAACAATTGCCAAGACACGTCGCCCTCTATCATGACAGCCTGTCTGCTCGCCATTGTTTTCGCATTTTTTCATTGATTTAATGATTCTTCGCTACTGTTTGATTGGGGCTTTCCATCGCGTAATTGCAACTATATCATTTGTTATATCGTTGTATTGAAGCGCCATTTCATTCAATGGTTGAAACGGATAGGTACGGAGGAAAACAAAGGAAGACTGTAAAAGATGCGGTAAACTAAAATATCGATACATAAAAAAATCGATTGTCTTTGAAACTGTTACGGTTTACGGGAGGAATGATTTACTACTTTAGTTACTTTCACTGAACGGCTTCAATATCGAACAATTATACAAATCTCTGGAAAAATTATATTTTTTCGTCAACCAGCTGACGGCAACTAAATCTAACCTAACCCAGCTGAAAACGAATACAAGAGAATATAAAGAAGGTAAAAGAAATAACTTGACCAAAGTTATATTGTTAATGTGAGAAAAATCTAACCTAAAACATAACCTGTAGCTGACAATAAATGCAACAAATCCTGATAATATATTACAGGCAGGTCATTAAAAAAACAGAAGTCACGATTTGGACCACAAACAGCACATACTTGATGTCGCGTTATTAAAACAGGCAGTTACAGCGCTTACACAACAATCGAGGATCATACAGCATCGGCGCCCAACGTGGGGACCAGAAATTTAAACAATCAATGCTTCATCGTTATCATCAAGTTCTTACCTGTAAAGCAAGGTCCTCCCGCTCCCTGATTCGTCGGATATCCGGCTATCATTCCGTTTTGGATCATAGGTTTCGTATCTTGCATCGTGTTCAGCTGCTCCCTACCCATGCCTGCAGAAAGGAACGCAGGATGCGTGTGGGGATGATGCCCCAATGCTAATTCGTGGCTGTGGCCCCACTGCTCGGGTCCATTGTTGGCGGCGCTTGGAACCGTTTGGAAGGGGGTGGTTTCGTAGGGGGAGCCGTACGTTTCCGGGTAGCCCTCGTTGAACCTTCCGGTACCTGAACAAAATTAACGGGAGGTAATAACATGTTTTCACTCGTTTCGATTTTTTTTTTCATGAGAATTATAAAGCTAAACCTTAAGGAAGCCAAAAACATGTATTGTTCTATGGAAAAATATGTGATAGAATCGGCCGATACTTGATGAAAATCCACAACGTATATTCACTTCATCGTGAGATTTTCACTAAATAGTTTTACAAAACGCAACGCGTATTTCGTTATACAACAGCTTCAGGCGTGCCTATACGCAAAGTATAGAAATTGAAGATTTTCGCAAATATCGAAAGGTAATGGGTCCAGTACTATACCCTGGAGAACACCCGTGGTGACTATTGAGGGCGCGGTTCAGGCATTTTTGAATTTTGACTACTTGTGTCATACCTTTTAGGTATCTGTCAAAAAATCTAAAACTGGATCTCTTATTAAGTTATCTGATGACTTAATCAGTATAGCATATTGTGTCGAATGATTCAGCATTCAAAGCATTTTTCGACAGATATAAGTTCTTTATCATATCTTTCGTATTGCATTTTCTCTCGTTTTTCCAGAAATTGAATTGTTCATCAATGATCGCAGAATCATAATTCAAGAACAATTTCTATAATAACTTATATATACATGAAGTATATGCTTTATGTATTATAGAACGCATTTATTCATTTGTCTTCATTTATGTTGCTGTCTTCAGAATTGTCCTAATTAGAGATTATGCACTCGTGCATGCACTCTTTCAGATTGAATATCATATATGCTAATAAAACGACTGTCCTTCAAAGTTCTCTTTATTTCTGGAAATAGGAAAAAGTCACAAGGAACCAGGTCTGGCGAATATGCAGGCTGATATACCGTTACAGTTGTTATTGGACAAAAATAGACGAACAAGCAAAATATACAGGTGCACAATTTCATGACCATCTTGAAACTGTTTAATCCATAGCGTAAATTCTTGTTTTACTTCTAGCATTCTCATCGATCCATTTGTTTTTACAAACAAAAATATGTTTAAACTCAGCAACGAAGTAAACAATGCATACAGATGAAATTTTTATCACACTTCATCAAACCAGTGAAAAAAATCCCGCTTTTTTTCGAGCATACCCTCATATATAAATTCATTCTAAACTCACCTCTAACGAAATTTTTAACATAATTGTGCGCAGCGGCAGGATTGTACTTCTGTTCCAAGATGTGGTTCGAATAGAATTCCGGCGAACTGTCGATGAACTGTTGGTGCGCTTCGAGCGACGCCTGATACTCGTGTTCGTCGGGTGAAAAATGCGGCGTCGGGAAAATGTGGGTGCCGTCGTCGCCGTTTAACGTTTGCAGGTTGTTCTGGTCTATCGCGCCGAAATTGCCGCCCGTAGAATCACTCCTTGGCGGACACGTGCTTTTGTATCCTGAAAAATTAATATAGATATAGACTGGTTGGGTTAGGATCTTTAGTGGTGTGTGGAGTTCCATAAGGTTCTATTATAGGGCCATTGATTTTTTTTATTTTTTTAAAAATGACTTTCCCTAATATGTTTACAAGCTGTAGGTTCAAGATAACATTTAGAGATTTTAATACAACGTTTCATTCTCCATCACCAATTTCAATATTTTATATGTACTCGAAGAAAGAATTACCCGGTATATTGGGTCGAGTATCAATACTCCAAATGTAACCAACATTCACAAAATGTTATTCCCAAATTGTCTGTCGGATATAATTCAATGTTTGCCGTGATATTGGCCAAGGAACCAACTGTTTTTCGATAGGCTTTTGTCAAATCTTACTGTGTAGGAGCAACACGACAGGTGAATGTTTCGAATTTCACTCGTAATGTTCATTTTATTATTTTCTAATTTTTTTCTCCGGCACCGATACAATTTTAGTGATATTTTGAAAGCTGATATTGAACTGGAAAAATGTACACATGTTCTCTACAGAGTTTTGAAAAATCCAGACCCATTATACAAGCTTCATAAAAAAATATAAATTAATTGAATTTTTTATGGAAAATTATAGGTTGTCATTTTTTTTTCACAATTTATAGAAATATAGTTAGGGGTGTCGAAAATTTGTTAAGATGCAGACGTTTGGTTGAAATTTTACATAAAGCTAAACAATGTTACCATCTTTCGGATGGTGATAGGCGGGACTCCTTTGGAGTTGTTGAAGGTATCCGGTGAGGGCGCCACCAGGAGGGGGTGATCCGTCATCTCGCATTTCGTCCGATGTCGGACAAGCTGGACTCCTCAATTGTCCGTAAACTCCTACAAACAAAAATTCTAATTAATATTCATGCCCAACAGAAATTTCAATCAATAATGTAATGCATGTGTAATAACGATAAAAACTTTTCAGTCAGGGTTTCAATAGTATAACAAACACACAAAAATAATCTTTTTCTACATTTTTCGAATAATAAAAACATCAACTTATTCATTGCTGATTCAAGGAATTTGTCTATGTTTGACAATAATTTCAATTGTCTATTTTAATGCTAATTTTTTCTTAGTCCCTCCTAAGAGTTAACACGTATTTGATAATGCAAAGATACTCTACTGTTTTTTGTGAAAGTTCATAATGTTCCAAGGTTCCGAAAATATTAGAGGTTGAGATGTTTCCATGTTTGGTAAATATTGGAGAAGTGTTCTTATATCCCCACCATTAAACTTAGTTACGTAATACATCGTCAAATCAATTTGTTCTCCCGTAAATCAAACAATGCTAATCGCTCATTCTAATACGTTTCATTGCTCGTTCTAATCGCTCGATCCGTCCAATCGAACGCTTATCCACGACTCATTATCTAACGTCTGGGAGGTCCAAATCTCTATATAAAACAATTGCTTATCGGTTGCCAATAGAAACGAAATTCGCGCGAGATCGCCCAAGGTTGATCGCTTATCGAGGGCACTCGGGATGACCAGCTAGAGAGTAATGTACCGACCGGATGGGGATTGGCCGTTCGAGATCCGCCTCTTTGCCGTGTGATCGTCTAATTGGGAGGCTGCGGACCACGCCCTCCCCGTTGCTAGTTGGTCCACGGTACGCGATCGCTCAAAGATAGACAGATAGACTATGAAAAGTTGTAACTAGCATAGGTATTATTAAACTTTGAAAGCAAGATAGTTGTTTTAGGGTCAAGTTTTGAGAGTGACAATTCTGTGTTGAAAACTCTTAAATGTGAAAAGGGTAGAAAGTACTCCGAAGGAGATTTTAGTACAAATATAGGTAAGCTACCTGTCACTTTTTACTGAGTTGAATGATTTCATTAAGTATGATATATCTAAATTGAAGCCAAAATATCTTTGAACACGCATCATTATTTTGTGTAGGTATATGAAATGAACCGGCAAAGTAAATAAGGATGAAAGTGGCTACTATTCCGAACGACGGAAATGTAATGTTGAAATGATAGAACTTTCGCACCAAAGAGTAATGTTTGGGGTTAAAATTCATCAGCACTTTATTGACTATTCCGTATGAATACATTATATTCCAGATTTCATCCGATATCAGGCAATTTTTGAATATTGCATGCAGTATTGGATATATTAGTTTTTATGTATGAAAACAACAATTCGTGTAGTAGGTATAGATAAAGATTTCAAACCGCGTAAAAACAACAATAAACAAGTTTCAAATAATAGTAAGAACGTCATCAATTTGTCTCAAAATGTGAAAGAAACAGGTTGGTTGGTACCTAATAACATTAATTCATCAACGGAAAAATTGAGAGGAATCGATTACTGATATATGTATGATTCACTTTCAGGACACATTCAGTTGTTGGTAAGGTAGTTATATTAAAATTTGTAACGGAAGTACCTAACTTTAGGTATATAGAATGCATTCGAGCTGATATTAGGTACTACCCGAGCTGATTAGGTACTACCCGAGCTGATATTAGGTACTACCGATAAAACAATTGATAATGTATTTCTGAATAAAAAATTTAAGAAAGAACCCTTTATATTTTCCACACCATTTGATAGACAGATTTGATTGATAGATAGTGAAAAAAAGAGGTACTTCTCTTAGTTTTCAGAGTAAAATTGAACATTTTCACCAATTCATGTATTTTTCATTTATTGTGTTATGAATCACACGTTGAAAGGTAAAACCTCGTTAATCCTTAGCTAGCACAAGTTTCGCTTTTGAGGGTTGTCGTTCTTAGGGGTGCGACAGTTGGATAACGGAAAAACAGATTTAAATAGATTGTAATTTAAATGCTAATTATTACTTCATTTATTTCGAAAATCTCAATGTTGTAAATTAGGTAGTATGGAATAATTTGAATGGAATTTCAACATGGAAGTGTACCTACTTACCTCTTTTACTTCAAAAATAGTCAAAGATACTTTATGGTAGGTACAGTGAAAAAGTGAATACGTATATTATCTAACGGATGCACAAAATATGATAAAACTCTAAAATTTCACTTCTTCACTGGCATAATAAATGAACCGCAGACATTTTTTTGTAATAATAAAGTTCAAAAATACCAGCTTCTCTTAAGATTTTCGAGTTAGATGAAGTATAAAATGGTATTTCAAAAGAAAAATGTAGATGAATTGGTAAAATGTTTCAATTCTTGAAACTAAGCAAACTTGGTCTTTTGTTTCTTTTTACACTAAGTTGCTTGACGACATTTCAATAATAGTGCCGCCATATTGAGTTTGGATAAAATGGCTCCTATACACCGACATTTCGGATAGAAAGGGTCACTTGTGTTATAACATGGAAAAGAGAATTTCATGTTCTATCAGATGATTTTAAAAAATATACAAAGATCTAAGTATTCAAAATTCAACACTTGCGTCCATTTTCTGTTAATCTGGAAACGATTTTCAATTGTTTTATTGTTGGAGATATCGGCTTTGTTCCAAATTTCTTGTATCACAAACAACTCCATTGGCACCGTTTACAATAATTTCGTTGTTACCCGATTATTACGCAATAATTTTTCGGGTCGAGCTCTTCAATTTGCACTTTAGCGAATTCCGTATTGATTACACTTTTTTCGTTTATCAAATTGTGGAATGTAAAAAACACAAAAAACAGCACGAAAACCTGACCCCCCCACATACAAGTTAAAAAAAATGTGTAACATGTTGCTACTGCAACAGAGATCATCAGTTGTATGTGCGTTGACAACGAGAACGAAGGTTATATCTCGAAGTTACGCACATACCTATCACTGATGATGTCTGCCGCATAAGCAGGCGAAACGTTTGGTACTTCATGTTCCATTCGACCACGACTTATTACCTATTTAAATCTGTTAAAATCTGTTTAAAATCTGTTTTGCCGTTAATCAGCTGCCGCCCCCATACGAATGACAACTCTCAGAAGTTGAGAAACTTGTGCGAGCTAAAGACTAACGAGGTCTTACCTTTTAACGTGTGATTCCTACCACAATCTTCGTGTACCGTTCAGTATAAAAAAACCTTTTTCTCGTTGTGTCAGGCAGTCGAAAACACTCTTTCCTGCCACATTGAAAACAACATCGACCACGAACAGTTTTTTACCTTTGTAATAATACATTGTATTTCCCACAGACACCAAAAACGGACGCGTAAACTTTTCTTCCAGGAAGCTTACCGCTACTGAATTTAACAGACCGAAGTTCTGTGCAAAAATCAAACGCAATCCGGATGTGGCGGTGCATCATTTTTCGAAAATATTCACAAAGTTTATGTATCTACGGCGGCAATTATCAACGAAAGACTCACTATAGATATGGGATAACAGGAAGGTGTGTGTATTTGTGAATTCTGGGAGGGTGTTACGTTATTCGTTATTGAGCCTGTGGTCTGCGTTAGATCTTTCCACTGTTTTGATCGACGGATGTCCGGTATAGGTTGGCTCGTGTGGAATATTAACGAGGCGTTTTGCTGGTGTTTATCGATGGGCTTGATCTATGGGTTGTTCGTGAGGAAAGAGTGTAGTAGCAGCTACTGTTGAGTTGAATAGTGTCTGGTGTCGGGATACTGAGCGACTTGTACAGTGTGTTTCACAAAGAGGTTCCATCGAAAGTTTGAGGTAAAGGCATGAAGTTGTCCATTTTTTATAAATGTTTCAGATATCAGTACCTAAATAGCGCTTTTTCAATTGAACAATATAAGTATAGAGTATATATATATGTACCCTGTAGAAGTGTGGCGTATCCTCCAAAAGTTGATCTATATTCAACCGTCCTACATCTCAACAAAAACTCATTCAAAAAGTCTGACTTTGATATGAACACACTTATTTGAAAAATGTTGTTTTTAATATTATCTATCAATCTATCTACCACCGTGTTAGGAATCACACGTTAAAAGGTAAGACCTCGTTAGTCCTTAGCTCGCAAACGTTTCTCAACTTCTGAGAGTTGTCGTTCGTATGGGGGCGACAGCTGATTGACGGAAAAACAGATTTGAACAGAAATAACAGTTCGACCGCAATATTTTTTTGATACTGTTGTTGAAACGGTTCTAAAGTTGGGTGGGTAAGTTAGGTAACAAAAATAGTATAAAAACATTCATTATTTATTGTATTCCCACATTATTTTCAGCATCAAATTTATCTACTAAGAATTGTGAAAACATAATTTCTGAATGAAATAAATCTTGAGGCAAACTGATAAAAATTTCAGGCGGTTAACCCTTCTGGTAAAACAATTTTGAACACAAAAAAATCACAGAAATGATTGAAAACCCTCGGATATAAATAATCTACAAAAAATATAGGTACTACCTACATCGACTAGGCTTATTCCGGATCGAGAGTAGCACAAAATTTCGGGTTCAGATTAGCTAGTTTTCTATGAAATTACAAGGCGAAATTTATAAAATAACATACATTTCGTTTGAAAAAAAAAGAGGAAAACACTATTTCAAGCCCCATCTCATTTGAATTGTTTCGCGAAAACTAATTCGACATTCATCAAGTTCTAAAACATCTTGTATTTCGAAAACCGTGCTATTAAAAAAACATTTCATGGAAATGAATATTGGCTTAAATCAAACCCCAGATCCTTCGCCAAAAACAACACTAATTATACCGTACTATTGTTGGTCATTATTATTGTTGCTCATTTAAATTGGATGAAGTGAAAATTCTAAAAAGATTGAAATATGCAATGATCAAACTTTATATATCATATTCGATTTACTAACCTAGTTTCTATAGCATTGTAGCATTTCCTTAAGACATAATTTGTTCATCAATTAGGTTGGTGATTAGATTGATGAACGCTAATAACAATTTTGGTCCTTCGAGCCAGATATGTGAGATTTAACAAAGATTTATGAAAACGGTTAAGAAAACAAATATTGAGAGATAACCAAATTTTTAGATTAGCAGTTGATTGTTTTAAAAAATATTTTCCAGAATTTGTTCTCTATTATATACAGTAATTATTATTTTCTTTACATCGTAAGCCAGAAATGACGTTGAACTGCACATCTATTTGATATTTATGAAGTACTTTCGCTAGATATATAACAGCCAATTAAATTTCGTGCGGAATACCTTTATTATTTATAATTGTATAAATTCCAATATTATTTCTGTTCGATGAGTACGTATATTTCATCGAAGGCGCACCTGCATGCGAAAGCAAGATTTACCGGATCGAGTAGGTACATAATACCGGGTCGAGCATTCCTCGTGATGCGCAACCAATGTTTTCTGTTTCGTTTTCGAATTCTTGTCATTCTACCGCCTGTCGAATCGCTTCATATGCCATCGTTAATAACTGAAGTGTGCAGAAGTGAAATGATCGCTGGTAGAACGGGTAAATATTTTTTTAATGATGACGATTCGAACAATCGTATAACGGATCTCGGGCGAGGTTATTATTGTAAAATGTGACCGCTGTCACCAGTTGGGCCTATGCTTGGATTATTGATGATAAAAATGTACGTTTATTCAGATTTACACTTGATGATTATAGCATTTATTTAACTTGTTCACTCGTCGCTTTCCTCGCCTTCGAACTATCTTATGTTCTTAACTGATTCAATTTGTTTTGCAGCTCTAGACTCTCTCGTATACAGTGAGATAACCGTTAGTTAGCAGTATTTTGAGAAATAATAGGGCCCACATTCTGAAGATTGGAAAGGGTATGATCTTTGGTATGCTTTATCATAGTTTCGTGGTGGACATATGAATTTTCCTAATTTTTCGATAAAAAGTAAAATACTCGTCAACAGCTGATTTTTTGTATATATAGGGAATATAATATGAAAGTGAGTCACCATCAACTTATAGTTCCAAACCCGCCCTGAAAAATAAGGTATTTCATTCAAAGAAAGCATGTTCTGACATTTATATATCTTCAGAGTAGGCCAAAAATGTGTATTGCATAAACTTATATCAGGAATCAAAAACATATGAAGTAAAGAAATTGGTATAGACTTTTGGTATAATCAGAAGTGTTGCAAAAACTCTTATACCATTTCTATTCGATAGAGTGTAACAAAAAACCTAGCCATGCTAATTTTTAAAACATGAGTTCTATTATTTTCTCTAAATATGGCTAACTGTCGGTCATCGCGCTGCTGCCTCTTTATATAACAATTGTAAATTTTTTGTCGGATTCATGTCAGTGACGGTTCATTCACTCTTTCGCCAAGGGCGTAACTCTTGAAATAAAATAGGAAAAAAGTTTTGTGAACGGAGAGGGTAAAGTGTCTCTTGAAAAACTCCTTTATTGTAGATCAATGGATATTTGTTTCAGTCTATAGTTATTTATGTGTCTGATGTTTTCTAATCTGAATAAATGACATACGGTGGTCCGATAGAAAATTTAGGGTACCGTACCCGTTAAGATCTTGGAAGTATCTATAAAGTTGCGTTAAATATGTTTTTTTACCTGTTAGAGTTTCAGGATTTTGTGGTAATGTATTTTATTTAATTGCGTTGTATATTTTCTGCTGAACATGAGTTTGTACTTGTTTTCAAGTTTCGATACATCATCGATTTCCATCTCGCAGAAGTTTAAGTTCATTCAATGATGACTGTCAGAGAAATAGTTTCTTTCCTCGATGTGATCATTTTATTTCGCGTTACACATAATTTTTATTGCAAGCCCAAAACCCAAAATATGAAATATTCAATTAAGAAGGGAATATTTTTCCACGAGAGATTAGTTTCTGGGAAAAGAAACCTTTTGGTACAAACTAAAATATTACCAAAAATGTCAGTTTTGGCACTTTCTTGTGCGTCTTTTTCGTATCTAGGATTCTATCTATAATCTAACTTTGTAAAACAGTAAAACATTCTTTTTTATACGTTCTTGCTAAGAATAAATATTTTTTCTGGTTTCTGTCAAATTTATTCTGTCAGCAGGTCAATAAATACCGGTGAATCCAAAAACTGTCATCATTACTAATTTCTCAACGCTGTGCAACCTGACGACAGGGTACGAATATAACAGACAATAGATCTCCCAGATAAAAAAATGTGCACCCTGCACGGTTCATCTGATCCTAGTCAGAACCGGCGGAAGATACAAAATCATCAAAGAAAAATGGCGCCTATACAAAAATAACCCTAAAATTACTAATAAGGTGTTATTTTGCAATAAAAAATGTTTAAGTTTGAATTTAATATATATTAGCTTCAAGAGGAACAACAAACGTTTACCTCATCTCATTTTCATACCTATATATTTTATGTGAAGTGATTTTTTGAGAAAAAAAATCATTTTTTATACCTTAATCAATTAGCGTTTGATAAAATAACCTCCAGTTGTTACTTGCTGGTATAAATCTTTCATACTGTTTACGATATTGAAAGAGGGAGCGCATAGGATAGCTACAAAGTTCCTCGAAAAAAAAGACATACGAGTAAAAGGCACCAGTAAATGATCAATGACAATCCTTAACAATCCTGATGAAGGATCGCAGTTATCCCGAAATTTATAACCAACAAAGTTTATAGAAGATGTTGAGGAAGAACTTAATTGATCTCGTTTGAATTGAAAGGAAATTATTTTTTCGGGGAGATTAGTTTTCAGGAAATAATATTTCCACTCATTCATAATTGTTCAGTAATGAAACATACAAAAATGAAAAAAAAAGATAAATTGGAGCTCAAGTGTATGGACTTCTCAGTAATACATACTTCGAAGGATTTTTTCACAGAGAAAATTCATTTTCCTGTTATTTTGACCTTTCTTATCTTGTGGTTTGGAAATGTGGCGAAATGAAATTGCCTATGGGGATTTTAAACTCACTTAAATTGTGATTTGTTGCTGACAATGGAATGAAATTACTGGTTTGATAATTCTGTTGATCAGATTTATCACATTCCAGAGTAAATAAAGTGATTATACATAACATAGCAACATGGCTTTATATCCTAGCACACTGGGAGTATATGATTTGGAAGAGTATTAAGAAATGTTAGTTGAGTTTTGAGTTGAAGTTAGTTACATCATTTAATTGGACATAGATGATATTTCTTTGTGAATTAGGTAATTTCTAGGGATAATTTTGAGCAAGAGTGCCACAGTACAATGGAAACAGAGGAAGAGAGTAGAATGAAGATGAACCGCAAACAGAAAATACATTTAACGAAAAAATGCATGAAAATAATCAGAGGAAACACATTTCAAAAAGTAAGTACTTTTTATTTACTGCAATACCCGGGCAGCTTTAAAGAATGAAAGGATCTAAATCCAGCTATCATCGACGAAACTGTCATGAAAGTCTATTAGTATTCTTTCAAGATGAATATTTCACCTAAATATGGACAAATCCGTCCTAGTGTTTGTATTGCTTGCATCCTAGAAGATAGGAATGACATTCTTTCTACAAACCGAACTAAAATCACTGAAGATGATCTAGCTCGGAACAGAAACTTATTCTCCCAGCCGTTAATCACATGTGTTGAAGTAACTTTTCTCGTTGCCATTTTTCTTCCTGTTTCGCAGCCAAAGCCTGTCCTGTTCCATCTTCAGCGCAATTCCCGTTCCTCTAGAGCTGAAAGTGAGTCGATTACATCGTTTCGAAAAGGCAGGCAAAAAGCCAACGCGAAGGACAAGAGAGTAAACTTCTTCATCAGCAGGTGGTTTGCCGGAGCACCTGTCTCACATACACACACCAGTTTCGGTTTTTTCTGTGCACTTACTCGAAAGCGGCCGATTCGTGTATGGTGTTATTGAACACCAGTAAGAATCGAAGATGAAATGTTTAAGAAAAACAAGCGGTTGTCCTACAGTCAAGAGGATTTTTTTTCAGAAACTTGTTAAGATACCTACAACTTGAATGACGCAGGAGTTGAGAAATATAAAAAGGTTATATGAATTCAGTTAATTAACCTAATTTTTCAGTTTATGGTCGAAAACCCCATTTGAAAAAACAAGTCAATTTTTAAACCCCAATGTTTTTGTTACCTACATGAGAAGACAAACGTAGGTACCACTAATGTTTCATCATCAATTTTATCGGTGGGTAAAATTTAAATTGAGAATTCAATGGTGAATCAGAAAGCCGAGGATTTTTGGAATTTCTTCCTGACGTTTCGCTGGCGCGAGTGGCTAGCTTCTTCAGAGGCTTGCTGTCCGATTCCGATGACTAACTTTTAGGCTGCGTAAAGCGTATTTATGCCTTCTCAGGTAATAAGTTGTATTGGTACCTGTATCTATACCTGTACTTGAACCTGGAAATAACAATCTTGCTGCCTGTTATCATTCTGTTCGTTCTGTTCTCTCGAATTCCTCAAAATGGGGTTCCATATTCGATTGAGGTTCACCGCTTCTTCTTTTCTGTTGAAATTCTCCGTGTGTTTGTGGATCTCTATTACCTCCCTTACCAGTCAGCTGTAGTATCCCTGGTTGGGGGGCAATTAGTTTTGTGTTTTCAAACAAAATTATGTGGAACACTAAGCGCGTCTTCTGCCACAGATGACTTGTCAGCTTAGCCTAGTCTGCAGTTCCTTTTATACTCTTTCAGTCTTGTTTCCATGACCTTCCCACAAGTGTACGGTATGCGATAGATCTCTGCTGATGATAATGGGTCTCTTTTGTCTTTAGCCGAACCGAGGCTTTGTTGTATCTTCCTGGTGGGTTTGAAGACTGTTTCGATGTCGTGTTTTTTCGTGTTCTGGAGAGGGAAGTCCAGAACACGAAAAACTCTTCCAGACAATACTTACTCGAACCGCCTGAGGTCTTATCAGTGGTGCTAAGCAGTATCACGAGTGCATTGCAGGACTCAAATGTCTATTAGTTGAGCAACGGGAGGCGATGACGTTTCCACATGACAAGACGCCATCTATGGGACCGACAGAAGACTAAATATACTAATATCAAAGATGAAACGAATTGCGTTGTATGGTGTTGTATTTTTGGCTCTGGTTTCAAATCGGCACCTAACAGAAGTATTAGGAGATTCGCTTTTCCTTATAATGATATGAAAAATAAACAAAGAATTATTTATTTTCCGACGGAATTCTGAAAGTTTTTATATTTACAGACAAATATATTCGATACAGTTTCAATAATAACTACAAATTGATGTTGAATTAGAGATGTGAAGTTTTTGAGTTTTGCTCCAAATGATGCCTTGCATTCAACGACGTTAAATGTGAAAGCAGCATGATAATAAAGGAGTTTTCGAACTTACTAGTTTAACAAAGACATAATTTTCTTTCGAAGACATATAATTAATAATCTATAGCGTGGACATCAAATACACTTTATATTTCATGTAACTTCTCAAAAAATCTAAAGGCGCCGTACTAAATGATCTAGTAGTCCATTGCAAAAGAAAGCGTGTCTGCATATCTAAAAATTTGGATAATGATGGCAACACAATACGGCACTCCTCAAGTACGATATCCTCTTCATCTGCAGTGAATTGATTCGCAACATTCAGCAGTCTAATTGCAATTCCTACGGGTTCGTTGTGGGTAGTTCAATATTTTCGCTTGCAGCATTGTAAATAACACTATGATAGATACTGCTTACTTTGCAAGACAATTAAAAAGAAAGAAAAGTGCCAGAACACATTTTGAAATGAAATGGTGAACATCGATGGACGAAAACGATTATACCAGTGAAACATACGCTGAAAGACGTATGCTCAAAGAATCAGCGATGTATTGATGTATTTAAAAGGGCTCCATAGAAATGAATCGTTGTTGGCTACCTGTCTTGAAGAAAGATAGTGGCGAAATTGTAACAGATTGCATAGGTACATTTGATTTTTTAAATTTTGTAGGCGGAGGCAGACTTTGGCACCCGAATGTTAGGATGAGTATCTATACAATTCACTGACTAATTTTTATAGGCAAAACTTTTCCCTAGAAAGATCGACAAAAAATGACTTTAGTTTACTTTTCAGTAATGAACTAAGTATTGAAATTCTCCAGATATTGCAGTTGACTTGTGAACAATTCCACATTTCTACGGTAAATTAATTTATAAAGTTTCCTATAGCGCTCAGGTTTTTATCATCTGGTCGATTTCGTCGAATTCTCTCTCTTCAAGAATATTCTTTTCGGTTGGGAGGGCACGCGCGCAACCCGCAACAGGTGTTGGAAACAGAAGGTATCCGAAGAAGTGGATATAGCGAAGCGAAGTTCGGAGAGTCAGCTGGTCTTCTCTCGCATCAGACGAACGAACTTCTCGAAACAGATGTCGGCCCTTTTTGGTTAACTGTTTATAGGTAATACGGTGACTTCGAATCGAGTTTGAATTTCAGAAACCCAATCGATTCAGATTGAATGCCTGATTATTTCGCGGAAAACATACGAGATATGTAGGACAGGAAGACGCACTTTGATGTGAGAGATGTGCTATACAATTGTATTGTATTGTGACGCCATTGGATGCTATCGTTTAGCGTCACAATACAATACAATTGTGACGCCAGAAAATGCTACCGTATAGCGTCACAATATATTACAACTGCGATGCCAGAAACAAATGTATTGTATTGCGACGCTAGAAGATGATATCGTTTAGCGTCACAATACATTACAACTGTGACGCCAGAAAATACCTCACAATACAATACAATTGTGACGCAAGAAGACGCTACAGTATAGCGTCACAATACATTACAGCTGTGACGCCAGAAAATGCGTCCGAATACAATTCTGAGGCAAGAAAATGTTATCGTATAGCGTCACAATACAATTGTGATGCCAGAAGTTGATATCGTATAGCGTCACAATACATTACAAATGTGACGCCAGAAAAGGCTAGATGCTATCATATAGCAAAACACGTGTTGCGGTTTTGTAAACTTTCAAGTGGAAATCTCACATCATTAAAGTGTGTTTTTGAATACGTTATAATGGATTTTCATTAAGTATCTGTCAGTTCTCACAAATTTTTAGAAAAGGTTAGGCATCAACTTCAAAACACTTATTTCTCCCAATATGGTTATGGTTGCAGTATGTTCATCGAACAGGTGTAGTTTTAGAAGAGTCCGTGATCTACACGTGTTTTTCCATAGAACCGCGACAGATCCGATCCGTTGATCAACGGATTTTAATTCTCGAACGTTATCATACAGTCAAACAATATCTATCTTTCCTTTTGGGTATAGTAACTCAAATTTTCAGTCCTACTTGCGCCATATATGTTATTTTTTTCCCTACAAAAATTAATAAACCCATTTAAAACATCTTATTCACCCTCACTGGGTGGTTTTTATTTATTAGGTATGTAAAAATACAAAACTACAAGTGTTTATTTGAACTGAAGTCAAAAATAATTTTGAATGACAAAAATTAATATTATTTATAGAAGAAATACTGGCATGCAAAGTATAGCTAAACTAATAATGATTAATGCTTAATGTTGATTGCTTTATTTTTCTACTTCAATACGTAATATTGATTGCTTTATTTTTTTATTGTAATTCAGAACAAGGGTAAATAATAACTTTTCCCGATGAATCTTGACACAATTAGAAACCAATTTATCAACGCTCTAATTCACGTTCTTAAAACACAATTAGCAGGTATACACTGAGAAATCGAATATATTTTGAGACTTTCATCATCAAAAGGATACATTAAATATTATGTAACAAAACGCTAATATCGCGTTTCGTAGAAATAGAAATTGATTCAACTCAATGGTCCGGCAATAGTAATTGTCGAGTTGACGTCCATATTATTTTAATTCCACATAATAAATCTCATAATGATACCACGCACGGCTTCATTTCGTACTCACTTTTATTATAAAATTACAGTTTACATTTTTATTTTCGTTCGCTTAGGTCATACAAGTACACATTTCCTACATAATTTTGAATTGATTTCGCCTAATGAGAATATTCATTAGCTAAATCTGGCAATTATACAAACGGCGATGACATTTCAATATATTTCAGCAAAATTACGGAGAAGGACGTAAGAAGACTGATCTGAAAATAGTTTGGTATCGAGTTATGCAAAGAAGAAACTGGAGTTAAAAAACCCGTCTAAAGCCGCTAATCTTTCGTGAGAGCAGCAACTTTGAACCGATTGGATCAGTTATCTCGAAAGATAATCATATCAAATAACCATAATTATAGACTAACGGGTTTTTGAAATCTGAATATTGATTGAGATGATCTTGTTTGAAATTCTGTACATAACATTTTAGAAGATGTTTCGTTGTCACTTATTTCACTTGTTCACTGTCGCTTGTCCCATGCAACTTCGAGCTAAATAGCTTTTGGAACTCATTTCAATGAATCTGATGATACCTGGAATAATCCTCAATATATACTACGTTCGAACATTCCAGAGTATTCTTCAAATTTCAGTATACTCTCGATGTCGTTCTGATGTCGATCTTCATCTGTTTTAGAGACTTAGAGCTCATGACGACACAATACGTTGTCGCTTAGAGGTGGTTCATAGAGAGGCACGTCGAAGCGATAATAGTAATAATGCTATGCTTCAATTTTGAAGGTGAATGAACTTGTTCGATTGATGACCTATTCACTTTGTAGAAATTCATATTGAATAGGTATAGAATAAAGAAAATGATTTCTGTCTAATTTCTACTAAGTTTATTATTTGTTAGGACCTGTTTTCAGGTAACTTGAAAATGGTCTAATGAACCGAAACCGGTTGTAACCAATAATAAACTTAGTAGAAATTAGACAAAAGTTATTTTTTTATACTATACTGAAGGTGAATGTATCATTTCGTGTCAGATCGTTATTTATTTGTTATTTACTCGTATTTATTATCTCAAAGGGGATATATATTAATTATCTTGATTCTACTTATTTTCAACGTTCAAAATACATCAACATACCCTGTAAATCTGACAGTGATGTTTCTTATTGTTTTATAGAAGGTTTTCAATCTTCTACAACATGAAAAATAAACGAAACTAAATCAATAAAAAAGTCATTTGCTTACTAAAATTTCGAAAACTATGAATATGCAAACATTTTCACTGATTTAGTATTTCATTAATTTTTTTTCGATGTTTCATTTCATTGTTTCCTTAGCAATGATGGGATGCTAGTTTTTCTATTTCAATTTTTCTTTGTATCGATGTTGAAAAAGCTGTTTTTTGTTAAGATCTTGATTAAGTATTCATAATGCTTATTACTGGAGTTTTTTCCCAACACCAAATCGTTTTTTTACACCTCGACACGTGTTTCGATCACCAAGTGATCATCTTCATCCAAACAGTACATCATAAATTCATAAAGCTGTGTCTTTTGATATCGATAAATCCATTTAATTGTTTGATGAAGTTTCTTTGCGGAATGTGATTTACAATTCAATTCAGTTTCCAAGAAACATCACAATAGTCATATTAGTAACTATTACTAACTACAGAGTACCTAAATTGTATCTACAATGAAGTACCTAGGTAAGAGAAAAAAGATATTTTACAACTACCGAAACATAACTAATTAATCTTAAAGGAAAAAATAATGAAATTATTGTGAAAAAAAAATATAATTTTAAATAATTGAGTTCCAAAATTTTGTCGATTGATAAATGATTTGGGTATAGTATATTTGTTTGTATTTCTATTGATGTTAGTACCTAAATGGGATTTTGTGATAGTTATGACTATGTATAAATAGGTATATCTGTTTCAATAAAATTCAGGTTACAATTCTTTGTATCCCATTTTAAATGAATGAAACTAGTTTTTGTGGTATTTGAAGACAATATGAGTCTGATTATTGATTACAAATATGGTGATTTATATATGTTTTCAGATTTTTGATTGCAGATTTACGTTTCTCAAACAGAAATGAGATATTCCAACTGTTAAACTGTAATATTTTTCAATAATATTAAGGGGCATAAAGGTTTGACTGAAGTTTGGTAGAAATTTTTAAAAGAAGAAACATTTTTTTTCGATATCCTTGTTCCGGGACAGTTTCTCATCAAAGTATACTGAACCTAAAATTGTGTTGTTTCTGTAGGTGTATTCAATGACATTTACTGATAATTATTCATTAGTTTGTCACGATAACTCACAGGAACCCTTGTTTTTTTTTCAAATAGTTGGTAACGAATTGAAATCAAACTAATGAAGATCCTAATAGAGAAGAAAAAATAATAACAATGATGTACCTTGCGGCAGAACCGTACAAGTCGGTTGTCCGGTGGTGTTGACGTCCAAATTGATATACGACATCGGACAGTCGCCGTAGAACGGCTCGCCCGAATTAGAGGACACCATGTCCAACACCTGTAGCACCATGGCGCCGCCGACGGTCTCCGTGTTTGTCTTTATTTTTCGACGGAACGCCGATATTCAAACTCTCGCAATATTATTCACGTCACTACCCGTTATTTTCGACCGACGACCGACTCCACTAAAGCTTCGCCTCGAACTGGAAACGCGCCGATCGGCGGATTCGCCGCGGCCTCCTACTACCCAGTCGAGTCTTTGTTAACGGGAAGGCGGGGTGGGGAGAGGAGGTCGGGTGCTCCCACCGCGGCAAGCAGCGCTGTTTCATTCAGAGATTCGAAACGTGATGGGTTTTTAGGGGTAAAGTTGAGCACTTAGGGAATGCGTGGTCGCGAAACGAGAGAGCAACAATTGGTTGTGCGAATTACGTGATATTTCTTGTAGAAAATTCAATTTTTATCTTTCAAAAGTTTATTTAACAATACCTGTTCGGGAATGGATATGAGCAAGCGCTGCAAAAAATATTCAAGGTTGACGTCTAATAGAGTACAAACTAATCCACAAGAGAAGCCGCTTTATACCTATTGCAATAAAACAACCGAGTATTGAACGCACAGAACTCGAAGATCATAGAGTGTTGTCATCTAAATGATATCGTCTATTTTCTAGTCTATGGAGTCCATTGAAATTTTTTACATTACATTTTATAGGCCTTAGCGTGCGTATTTCAGAGAACGCAATTTTACTTTTTTGATGTATAGGGGGTTAGTATAAGCTTAAGTTCAAGTTTGTAGGGTTGCAACCCTTGTCCTCCGGCAGCCAGATTGGAAAAAGACGTGTATCTCGTAAACTAGCAATCTTAAAGAACATTTCATATGACATTATTTGTAGAAAATCAAATTGTCTATAACTTTATTCCTATCACTTTTTATCGTAAAATAAAAAATAAAAAAATTATAACAAAAATAACTGAAAATTTTTGCACAAATTTTCTTTTGGGCATTATAACTTGTTTTCAGGTCATTTTACAATAAAATGATAAAAGGATAATCTTATAGAGAGTTTTTCAACGAATAATTTCCACTAAAGATTTCTTCAATCTCATTACTTTATCTGGGTTTTAAAGTGCATCAAAGAACCAGTTCAATTTCGGAGCGCTGTAAAACTCAGATAAATTAATGAAATTAAATAAATTTTTATTGAGAATCATTCGTAGAAAAAAGGACCAGAAAAAAGTTATAATTCCCAAAAGAAAATTTGTTAAAACAATTTACGATAGAAAGGAATTAAAGTAAAGTTGTAAACAATTCAATTGGCTGCAAATAATATCTCTTTTAGCAAGATGGCGGCCGGCGAACCTAAGCTTATACTAACCCCCCCCTTGCAATTCAGAAAAAATAAATTGCCTCCATTGAAAAACGCAACCCTTATTTTAACTTTTCACTTCACTTAAACAACTGTCCATAGAATTCAGAACTTAAACTATACGCCAATCTGATAATATTAACAATTTTATGATGATTGAACGACTGAATCGATTCCCCCATTTTTTACTTTTGATGAAAGTCTGACCAATATTTAACAAAACAATCGAGTAATGTTATGTTATGTCCAAGATTCGAATAAGTAAAATACTCCATCTTGATACAAAAAAAAGATGTGAGAATTTTCCAAAGAAAGGAAGGAAATAATCAATTTGAAAATAAGTAACTCTATACATGGATGTGTAGATAATGCAAAGAAGTAACTTTCAGACACAAACTGGAAGAAAACCCTCCTGAAACAGCTACTTTCATATAAATATGGGAAATAATATTTTCGTTTCTTTAATGTAAATAGCGCTTCGAATTATACTTCGTTTGAGAAACTGTAGCATTTTCAGCAATACATTAATTAGCATTAATTAGGGTGCACGAATTTAAAAATTGTTGGGTGACGTATTTTTTACTGTTTAATGGAAATAATCTTGAAAAACCTAGTATGTTTTCTTTAGTGAAACATGAGATATAGAAAAAATATTTCAGTCATTTTAATAAATTCTCAATTGGCTCAAATGTACCTACTACGTGCACACTTTTTCTCATCTGAACAATTTTTCATAAACTAATCTTCAATCATTATTTATATTTTAACGAAACAGTTGAGACTCCTATCCAGTTTATTGGTGAAATTTTCACATGAGAATTGTTCAATAATTTTTTGAGAAAATTATTGAACTTTAACTATCATTATTCCTGGATCTGAAAATCATCTTCATTTCCAAAGTAGGTACCTAAAGTCAATTATATCAGCACTACAAATATCAATGAGGAAATAATATAAAAATCAAAAAATGAAAAAAAAACATTGATATGTCTATACCTGAAAAAGAAAGACTGACCTAAGTGATATTATTTGCAGAAATAGTTAACATTGATAATACAGCAAAAACCACAAACACTTCACAAAATATACAGCAATTAAATAAAGAAACATAGCACCAGTGCTACATTCACACAGAGAACATCTCGAAATCTAAATGAGTGTCACGTCTCCAGTCAATGTCATTAATGCCAGTTGTAGGCGTACGTCAGACATCAAATTCAAAAACAAGGAGGCATATGTTTTCAGTTATAATCTTGTATATAAAAATTATGATAATTTATGTGCTTATTCATAAGTTAGCTATTCAGTGAATGCATGAATTGCAATGCAGTACATCACTTCATTTCAAAAATTTATTTTTATATAATTTATCCACTGGCTCCCTAGACCTTTTAAGAAATTTCTATATTGAAGGTTTCAGAATAATTAACTATTGAGTGAAAAATATATCACACTAACGATAACGAAAAAATTTCAAAATTAGGAGTCTATTATTGTCTTGTATTCTGTGAAATCTCGAATACTTGGATTTTCTAATCTTTAAAAAACTGCACGGCCATTGGTCTCATATGAATTTCGGTATTTCGTAGACAATATTGCTTATTTTCATTCTGTTGATTATGTGTTTGAATGAACGTACGAACTATGTTTTCAGTCTGATCAACCCAAGGAGGTTCCTTATGAAATAAAAATTAGTCAAGTACCTCCTTATACGACTTCCGATAGTTATTCTACAGGAAATTATCATCGTGACTATCATATTCATTAATTGAACCGTTTATTATTATCAGGCGAGTTCAAAAAACTAAACTTCACATATACGGGGCACTTTTGAAATTAAACTATTAGAAGTGACATAAATTTTCGCTTCTAACGCGAAGAAGAAAAAAAAAATCTGTTCAAAATCTGTTTTTCCATTAATCAGCTGCCGCCCCCATACGAACGACAACTCTCAGAA
>WOGN01000624.1:0-15314 GCA_015342105.1 Leptinotarsa texana
ACCCGATGATGATTCCACCTCATCCGAATATAGCGAAGAAGATATTTTATTTTTCTAGCAATTTTGTTGGCCTCTATTATTTTGTAAACATATGTTTGAAGAGAATTCGGTGTGATTATTTGTGTTTTCATTGTATTTTAGAGTTTTCGATTCGGAAATCAACTACCATTAATTTCGAAGTTTTTCATAATTACCTATGGTGGTGATCAATTGCTATGATTGTAAGAATAAGAAACTGAAAAACTACCACTGAAAAATAATATGCCGACGCCTATGTCGAGGCGGGAATTCCTTCTATGTTCTGTTCCAATTGGTATTGAAAAAACTATAATTTGTAATATTACGGGCTTTTAAAATAAACCGTCGTATACAGGATGCTGTCTATTTATCGTTTTAGCAAAAATTTGTTTTTCGTAGTCCCCCCAAAAATGGGTAAAAAAATAATACTTCACTTAGATGGCCATGATTTCAAATCTAGATGTATTTTTCAATGCTAAACAACTTTTCTAAATAACATGTCAAAATGAGATGTCAATCACGAATGAAATAATTAAAAGAAATTATTTAGCTACATGTTCCAAAAAAAGAATTATAGTTTCCATTGATAAAGTCTGTATTGCACACCTGAAAATTTGAGGTTAGACTACACTGTATATACATTAAACTAACGAACCGTGCTCCCAGTGCAATATTGATAATGAATATAATGTCACGCACCGGAAATTTAATGAAATAGTGATATCATTTTATAAACGCTCCTTTTTTCTTCCGGCTGGCGTCCCAGTTGGAATATTTGAAAATCTTTTTTTTTTTTATTTAAGCCTCAACCGCTAGGGGTTATTGGCTTCACAGTAATTTACACAATTGATGTCTTTCAGAAATTTTAATAGTTTATTGTTTGACTGACCGTTCAGTAACACTTTAAGATATTATGTCATTTCATTTGCTAATCTCTAATCTGTGTATAGCGGGCACTCCAGCAAAAAGTATGTTGTTTCACAGATGTAGCACGTGGGGATTACTTCTCTCTTGAGGAAATAACTGTGAGTTAGACGTGTGTCTCTAATTCGTAGTCTGGATAGAGTTGGTTGAATGTTTCTCTTCTGAGGTAGATACATGGTAATACTGTTGATTTGATTTCTGAAAGTTTGGCTTTAGAGATGATCCATTTCGTCTGCCACTTGGATATTACCGATTTCCTGATGTGTGGTTTTAGATCATTATAGTAAATGTCGGTGTGAGTAACTGTGCACTCTTGAAAGTTTTGTGGCATCCTTGGCTAAACTATCGGCCTTCTCATTGCCCTCTATTCCGATATACGAGGGAGCCCAATGAAATTGTATTTGAATGTTGTTTTCATTAATATTTATTAGTTCCGTTTTGATCTTCATCAGAACTGGATGGCTAGGATAGAGTTGATTCAATGAGGTTACTGCACTCAATGAGTCTGTTATTATTAGACACCGAGGGATGTTATGAAGATTTATGTATCGCAACGCTTCAAGAATTGCTGTCAATTCTGCAGTGTATATAGAGGTTGACGATGGTAGTTTGAATTTTGCATTGTATTCATTAGTGGTGAAAGCGGCGCCAACGCCGTTATTGGAACAAGAGGCGTCTGTGAAGATTAGCTGATGGGTTCGAAATGTTTGTATAGAATCTGTGAATAGTTTGTGGGGTGGATTTGGGATTTTTTGTAGCTGTTAAAGGTAATATTGGTTAAAGGAAGGCGGAGGGGGATAGTCGATTTCAGATAAATGAGCGGTTTTGGGTATGGTCAAATTGAGGTTGGAGAAAATTCGATTCAGACGTTCGTAAAACGGAAAATCATTTTTTTTTTTGGTGATTGTAGGTTTCTTGATATCATCTGGCGAAAACATTTCTGTGGACTCGATTGTTGGGATAGGCTGAGATTGTAGAAGAGTACATCATCGCTAAATATTTTCGGCGCTCTGCTAATGATGGTTCTCCTGCTTCGCAAAGAATGCTCACGATAAGGATTGTGCAGAATACTCCCAGTGTCTAGCTTCTTCAATGTGCATTTACTAGCGGAATCATGAACTATAAATCCGTAAGCTAATTTATATCTGATCAACGTTTTGTAAATGGGATTCAAAGTGAAAAAGTCTGCTCCCCATTCTGTGTGGGAGACCGATTTCATTATATTAAAACCAGCTTGATATGAGAAACGGAGATTGCTGATGTGTGATTTTCATGAAAGTTTGCGATCGAAAGTCAATCCTAAGAAGCATTTCTCTTCTATGTATTCAAGAGGGATATTTTTCAGAAAGGTGAAGGTATTTTTTTTTAGAAAAATGGATAACTATGGTTTTCTCAATTGAGAATTGGAGTCCAGTTTCCTTGCTCCATCTTGATATTGTCCCTTGCATATACCACCAAATCATCGGCATAAAACATTGCTTTAATTGGAAGTTGACATTTTTGTATTAGTCCATTTATGGCAATTAAGAAAAGTGTTGCTCTCAGATTGGAGCCTTGAGGAGTTCCGTTTTGTTGTACTTTTGGTTTGGATAAATTTCCATCAATTCGGATTTGAAAAATTCGGGTTTTGAGAAAATTGTTTATGAATCAATATATTGCCATTAATGTGCCATTTTTCAAGGGTCCTCAGTATAACCTAACGCCATGCAGTATAGAATGTCTCAGTGATATAAAAAAATATTGCAATGCATTCTTGTGTACAAGAGAATGCTACATGAATGTCGGAATCCAAAGATATTAAGTTATCTAGAGTGGAACGATGTTTCCGGAATCCGCATTGCTCTGGAACTAATAGATTTTGTTTCTCCAAATACCATCCTAGTCCTTTGTTAATAATTTTTTCCACGATTTTGCACATACTACAGGTTAATGAGATAGCTCTGTATGTTTCAGGAAAGTGTCTTTCAATGTTTAGGTATCGGAATGATAATTGATTTGTGCCATAATTCTGGAAACGAATCTGTTTGCCATATAAAATTGTATAAATTCAATAAATAGACTCTTAATGAAAGTGACTGGAATATCATCGGCCCCGGGGGAAGAATTTTTGGTGTTGTTCAATGCGTCGACTAGTTCGTTAATCGTTAATGATAGGTTGAGAGGGGAGTGACTGTCTATAAATTGTATATCTTCATTTTCAGTGACGTATTTATTCACAAGAAAATCAGTGCTCAAAACGGAGTCACTGGAAGATTCCCTATAGAGCTCAGACAATGCCTCTGCTATTTCCTGTGATTGAGATATGTTGGTATTGTTCCAATTCAGGTGAGGAATTGTTTTGGGTATTTTCATTCCTTTTATACTTCTGAAAGTTGCTGTTGAGTTCTGAAGTGAATTTTCGCCAAGATTCTCGTCGACTTTTTTTTAATATATAGCGGGATTTTACACGAAGTCTCTTGTACTCTATTTGATATTCTATAGTCCTCTGTCTTCTATATTTATTAAATGCTTTTTTAGCTTGTTTTAACACGTTTTTACAGTCATCACTCCACCAGGGAATGGCAGGCCGTTTTTTATTATATGATGTTTTTCCTGCGCTTTGTATTATTATATTTGAAAATTATTTTAGAAAATCATTTACATTAGGGAATTTCAGATGATCTTTTTCAGTAAATCCATTTCTTCCATCATAGACCCGATCACATCATAAGTTGTGATCAGGTTTACATTTAGCTTCTTCATAGCTTTCAGACACATCATCCACAAAAGCTTCAGCATTCAATGCTAAGAGTTCGAATTCTTCTTCGTTCAGAAATTCGTTTATATACTGTGGTTTTCTAATTCTTCTTCCGCTTCTAGTTCTAGTATCTTCATTGTTTTCTTCAATATTTTCATTTTTTTAAATTTCTTCTGGTAACAAATCATTTTGAACTTCAATTTTAACTTCTGATTCTATTTTGTCTTCCTGATTCTGTTCAGTTTCTTTGTCTTCAATCAAAACTATACCTGAATTTAGAGACTTGATATTTTTACATTCGTCCAATACTATATCCCTAACAATAACAATAGTTTCTTCCTCAGGGTCCCATAGCCTGAATCCATTGGTCGCATATCCAACCATAATATGTACCATTCCTTTCGGATCAAACTTTCCTTTCTGCTTTTCTTTGATTTCTTAAATCAGGTTTTTTATCATAAAAAAAATCAGCAGGAGTATAAGCACTGTTTAAAGAATTTGAAGGACTTCTATTGAGGTAGGCAGCACAAAGTACAACTACGCCCCAGAAAGTTTTAATTACTTCAAGTAACATAGCCCTTCCTTTCTCAATAAGGGTTCGATTCAGTCTCTCTGCACAGCCATTAATTTCCCGATTGTGAGCTACAGTATAATGAATTTGCATTCCTTTGGCCCTACAGAAACCTGTAAACTTACGAGAACAATATTCACCACCATTATCAAATGAAATGGCTTTAATATTATAACCAAATTTATTTGTAACAAAGGCTTCAAATTCTTTGAAATAATGGAAAACTTCACTTTTACTTTCAAGCACATATACTAATGTAAAATGTGTATGATTATGTAAAAAGGTAAGAAAATATTTTTTATTATTGAAAGTTGTAGGTGTAATAGGACCGGACCACAGACATCTCTGTGAACAAGATCTAAAGGTTTAGCAGATCTCTTTTTTGTCAGTTTTTCAAAGTGTAAACTATTGATTTTTGATTGTAAACATATTGAACACTTTCTTGAAGATTTAGTCCTTTAACCATACCTTTGGACAAAATAGTTAAATTTCTCGTTTGTTTGAAGGTGATTGACAATGTTTCATGATGAATTTCACTAGTTCGGACTTCCATTGTCTAATATATAAAATGATTTAAAATCTCTGAAACAACTAAAAAAAGTATCTACAATCGAAACGTCGTGAACTAACGTGGCTTGGAATCTCCTAACTTTTTATTTCATTTTTATTTCTTTATTTTTCGTTCAATCGTTCAATTTTTACTTGTATTTTATTTCATTTCGGGTTATTTTTGCTTAATATAATTATTATTTTCAGCTATTCATTTTTAATTCTTCTTTTATAGTTGTTTCAGGGATTTCAAATTATTTTATATATTAGACAATGGAAGTCCGAACTAGTGAAAGTTAAATTTTTATCACAAATATGACCTAGTCTCTTGTGCCAAAAATCAAACATTTTCTTGGTACTACTTACATTTGCTTCAGTTTTAACTACTATATCAAAATTTATAACATACAATCCATTATATCTTTTACCAGTAGCAAGAAGTTTTCTCGTTTTAAAAATATTAACTTCTCCCTTACTAAAATAACCTCGTATCCAGCTTTTTCCAATTTTTGTACAGACAATAAATTGTTTCTTAGATTTATAACATACACTACATCTTTAATAATAGCAATTTCGTCAGTTTTATTTAGTTTCACTGTAATATTACCTTTCTCTTTTGCTACATTTATTTTTAAGATAGTATTCAATTTACTTACATTACTGAAATAGATGTCATTATTGACGATATGGTCTGTTGCGCCAGAATCTATTAGCTAACTTATCTAATTGTCTTTTTCATTTATTTCACAGCTGGTAGCATCCACTATAAAAGTGACAGGTTCTTCGGCAGACTTCACTTGATTTACTTCTCTTTTTGGATTATTTCAATCGTTCCTGTACCAACAGTCAATTTTGAGATGACCTGGTTTTCCACATCGGTAGCACTTTGCAGAGTTTTATTACCAGTAATTTTCTTTGATGAATTGAAATGTTTTGAAGTTTTGCTTCTAAATGCTGCTGATGAAAGTTCACTCAATGCAGAGGATGCAACTACATTTTTCCTCTTCATTTCATAATCAAGAAGTTTTGATTTTACAAAGTCTAAGGATATTTTATCAGGTTTCCAGTGCAGTTATAATTGGATCGTAGTTACTTGGTAGTGTCAGCAGAAGATGACATACAATGTCAACGTTTTGGGTAGCCCCAACTGATTTTAGTTCCCTGACTATCTCTCCAAATTTCATGATATGGGTTTGTATTCAGCTTCGTATTCAAGAGTTTCCTTCTCAAAAAATAATTGAGATGCAATTCCTTTTCTCTGGAATACAGATTCAACTGTGTTCCACATTTCAAAACCAGACTTTTTGTTCTTTACATACTCAAGGTGCGAGTTAGCGATGCACTGAACTATTATTGATTTACATTTTAAATCGAGCTTATTAAAGTGTTCGATACACTGTTTCACATTATTCTGTTCCAGTATTAATTCCATTTTGAATTTTCAGTGATCAAAATCCTTGCCTTCAAATTGTGCAATACCAAATTTTTCAAAAGACGCCGATCTGTCAGCCGTCTTGAAAATTTGAAAATGTCCCTTTTTTTGGTATAATAAAATACCTTAAATTAATTGGCCTGGGCCCTTAACCTGTAGAGCAGAGTTGGTTTACACAATGCAGCGCCCGCTGAGAGGCCAATAAACATCAACACCAATTGCACAATATTAATATATTTCTTGTTAAATAAACAAGACAAAACATGGATTAATTAAAACATGAGTGATACATCTACAACTACTTTTTTATGACATATATGAGAGAGAGTAACTAAATCAGTATTGCAACCATACAAATAATGAAAAGGCCAACTTTGATTGCACAGAACAATAAATATGAATAACAGAAAGTACTTATACGAATTATGGGATATTCAACCAAAATAACGAACATGATGGTGCTCCACCGTACACTTCCATACGAGTATCTAATTACCTGACTGAAATGGGCCAGTGAGGTGGCCAGCAAGGTCTCCAGACTTAAGTGCTATGGATATATTCTTATGGGGTACACTGAAAACTAGAGTTTGTCAGAAGGAATATCAAAATATTGAGGACCTTGAACGCAGCATTGTTAGAGAGTAGTTCGGAAGATAGAGGTAGAGAGAAATTATTCGTGCAGTGAATAATATTTGAAGAAGGGCACAGTTGTGTTATCATGAACAAGGCCAGCATTTTGAGCATTTGCTGTGATTTACTTTTGTCTTTACATTTTAGTTAATTATTGTTATTTATTCCAATTTCTAGTTTCACGGAAAAGGACACAATGTCTATTTTACCTCATACACACTTCATTTATCAAATTTTGATTGTAGATTCTGTCTCCGTATTTTTTCATTGGCTTTTCAAATTAACCAAACTCGGTGATATTTTGATCCAATAACTTGAACATAGTTCGATGTGATTGTCGTCTTTCCTGATACAAGTTTAAATACATTTCCGATGTCCTAACACTGTTTCTATCGTAATTGTAATACATTTGTATTATTTATCCTTTTTCTTCATTCGAGAAAGCCATTTTTTGACAAAAATGCAATGACTTGTACAATAACAAAATGTCATTGAGTGTAACACATTGAAAGTCAAATTTAGAAACATCAAATTATGAGACGAACCGCCTTGAAGAGCCCATTCATTCACTTAGCTTATCCAATCATCCCTTCTTCCATTCTCTTTCGTTTATGATATCTTCCGTTTTTCTTTCCATTCGTTCGTTATATTCACACCACTCAGTTCTGTCCCTGTCCATACATCTCTCAATCACGTGATCTGCCGTTTCTGGTTCCCCGTATCCACAGGGGCACGGCAATTCAATTCCCAGGTTGAACCTAGGCAGGTATCCTGGGAAGCCTTCCTTGACAAATTCAGCGGTTCATGCCCAACTGTTTTACAAACCTTGTAAAACAGCCGCCCAGTCGTACCGCCCTCCGATTCCCTTTGCTAGTTGCCTTTGATGCATTCCTTTATTCTCTATCGCTCTTTATTCTTACTACCTATCTTCCTCACATCCCACCTCTCTATTCAACCCTTTTGTTGTTTCCTCGTGGGTCTTCCGATTACCCAGGTTGTTTGCTGAGTGCTCTTTCCGCCAGACAATACAGGTCTGTGCTCCCCTTTCCTCAATCTTTATCTGTATCATTACTACCCTGTTACTCTTCGTTCTCCTCCTTTTCATACCTTCTACAGCCACCGCGGAGTTACTGACTATCATAACGCTCTCTTCCATACTCCACATATCCATCCCCTCTCTAACGTAATCATCTCCACCTCATTCACACTGCTCTGTTCGTTAACCCTTTCATTCCCTGTGACCCATTCTCCCCCCTCTCTCTTCCTTTCCCACCTATACCTACTCTTCCTTCTTCTTACCTTATCCCGCCGTTCACATGCACCTCAGTCATTCTTTTTCCACCCGCCTTCCCCATTCATGGTGCTACCCTATCTCCTCCTTTCACTCTGTCTTCAATCTTCCTTGTACCATTCGTACTCCATTCCCATTATCTTGCCCTCGCTTCCACGTGTAGCGGGGCTATACCAAAATCACGCAGAGCGCAGCTGTCGGCGTCGTCCTGTACGCCCCGCTTGAGGCGATCAGGAAGAGCATCTGCGCTGCGCTCAGCTGCCTTTTTACTCTGCTGTCTTGCACTCTGTATTCCCATACTTGCACCCCATATAGCACCGAAGGTTTGGCTACCCTTTCATAAACGATTCTCAAGGATTCTCTCCTGAGCCCAACATTCTTTCCGATCCACCTCCTTAGTTTTCCCGCCAGTTGACTTATCCTCTTTTTCACCTCCTTGTGGTGGTCAATGAATAGCAATCCAGTGTCCACCACAATCCCGAGGTATCTTACATTCATTCTTATCTCTAGCTCTCTCTCATTTATTCTGTTGACCGAAAGTCTTTCATCTCTTCTCGCTGGTATGTACACGCATTCTGTTTATCTTGAATTGTACTCCAGTCACATCTCTTCCTCCCATGCCTTACATTCATTCCATACCAGCTTCCATCTCTCCTCTATGCTTCCGACGGAGTTGCCTTCGATGATGACCAGCTGATCGTCCGCGTAGGCTTGCACGTGTACTCCATGCGCTCCAATGCATTCTCTAACTTTCATGTTCCCCATTCTTTCGAACCATGCCTCCATCGGAAATCATGCCTCACATCACCGCGCGTACAGCGGGAAATTCAAATCAGCACGCATGCTGATCACTAAGACCACGTAACTGGTAGGTACGTGCCAAGGGGGCTCAGGGGTGGAACCCTAAGGAGGCCCGATGGGTGAGGCGGGGTCCCAAGGGGACCACCCTCTTTGAATCTCTCCGATAGTTATTCCATTCGTCTCTACATCGATTACGTCACACGTTCCTCTCTACCACTCTCTTAAGTCATTCACTTAAGTCTCTCTCTAAAACACATCACATCTACTTCGGTTGGGTGTTCCACATGGTTCTGATCGGAGATGGTAAAATTGCAAAAAATGAAGCGTAATTAAAAAAGCATGGGATTTTGGGCTCGTACCGACCTTGTTCATCTACTGAGTTTTCCGCTGTACGCGTGATAGCTTCTGATTGGTCGAATGGATGACGATAAAACTGGAGGAGTTGGAAGAGACACGTGTAAAGTAGTCTTCCCCAATCACTAACGTCTCTCTCTCTCTCTCTCTGAAACACCAACGACGAGACACATATGACCTTGAAGTGGGCAAAAGACACGTGTGACCGTGAAACGGGTAAGACACGTGTGATCATGAAACGGGTAAGACACGTGTGACCTTGAAATGGACAATAAACATGTGTGACATAAAATCGCCAATATAAAGCCTCTTGAAAAAAGCATGGGATTTTGAGCTGGTACTCTTGCAGTACAAGTTCATGGATGAAGACTTCTATTATTTCCATAACAAGGTGTCTTAGTAAGAGGAAATTTCATAAAATCTTACCTCAAGATGTGCAGTAGATGTTTAGAAATTTGTTATCAGTCTGTTAGATTATTCAAGCCGTAAATGGAAAATTGCAAACAAGTTTCTATTCCTTTTTTCTTAATACTTTCTTTGTCATACACCGAGCCCAAACTCACCGGACATGACAGTCCGTTACACCAGTTTGTTCTTTAAGGACAGTACGGTGTTCAAACTGCGAGATCAAATTAATCACTGGGTCTGTTTTTTTGGATAAATCGTTATATATTCTTGTGCTAAGATCAAATCATTTCGATTTGAAATCGTCAGTAGGTCACTTTTTCAATACCAAAAAATTTCAACGTGATTAGCTTCAGCAAATGAAATATATTTTTCACAGCATGATGAACATGAATATAAAATGATTGGGTGATAATTTTCAATTAGCAGTCTAAACATGCCAACTCAATCCTCGAGTTGTTTGGGATGTTTTCTTTAACTACTTGCCTTGCAGTGAAAGACAGATAAATCTAGTCGACGGTTGATGCCGAAGCTTGGCTTTGCAAATAACCACCTTGGAGAGACTCATTTATCTCTGATATTCGAGGATCGAGTCCTTTGTCGATCCTATAGATGACATCTTCGTGTGAAAAATATGTCATCACCCTTTAATATTTAGACTTGTTCTTCAGGACAATTGAATCCAGCAATGCATTTGTGGTTCCATCTGGCACCACTGATGAGACATATGGCGGGTCGAAACACTGCTGTCTGATGCTGGATGACAACCCCAGATATTCGAGGAATGAGTTTTTTGTCGATCTATAGATGGCGACTATTCATTTTTGATGCCTAGGCATAAAAAATGTTTGTACTGTGATTGACTATGATGTACTAAAATTGATATTTGATGCCAATTTTACCTGTCTGCCATTTTTTATAAATGTTTCAATCACATAAATAAATGATAACGTTTTATTCTCTTTGCCATTATTTTTGCTTTCATATTATGTTGTATTAAAGTTTTTCTCATTTTGATGGTGGCACAGATATTGGCCCCTATTGTGGTCTGTAATGATTTCTTTAAGAAATCAAGGAAGAAATGGAAAATATCTAAACAATGAAATAGTAGTAAAGTGCATAATTTGAAAATATATTTACAATTTTTCACAAATTACAACAACACATACATTTCTTGTACTTAAAACTATAAAAACAATAACGGGCAAGAAATACAACAGCCTAGCATTTAAGACTTTACCTTTTTTACACCAATTCTCAAGTAATAATAAACAATTTCTATTTACAGGATCAGCTAGCTACATTTTTTAATATGACTTTAGCAATAGTTATATATTTTTGGCACAGTATTTTATATAATACTGTATAAGAAACATCAACAACAGGGAGCACTGTGTTACAAAAAGTGATACCTTTGTAACGCTAATCATCTTTCAATAATTAAAGAATGTTCAGTTGATAATCTGATTCAAAATAATAAAATCATAATTTTATCAAGAACAAGCGCTACAATTCTTGAAGATATTTACTTTTCCAAACATCTTACATAAATAAATGCTCAGCTCTTGCAGATAAGGAGAGATAAATTGATTTTGAGTGAAATTAATGTAAGTATTCATATGTACAGAAGCCTAAACTAGCGTTTTATCACAAAATTCAATTGCTTCGAATTGGAATTATTTTTAGAATCACAATACATTCAAAGAAGCAAACTATAAATAATATAACAAAATATGCGCAATCATTTTAAAATTAACCTGCCCTTTCAATAAGAAATTTGATTTGTCTTTTCGAAAGATATTTCAATAATTTAATGTTCAGTATGTTCAATTGAGAATGCATTTCAGAACATGAAAAATGAGCTAATACAAAATGTTCTTTTATGTCAAATAAATAAATAAATGATCATCATTTTAAGATTCATTGAAAACAATATGGACTATGAAAAATATTTATTCAAAATGAATAAATGCATGCAAATATCAATTACAAGAAGAAGTCACATATAAAAATTGAAAATATTGGTTCAATATGACCAAAAATTAGATTCAAATATAGTAAGTGTTTTATAATATTCTGAAATGCATCGTCATTAATTTTCAAACAAAGTCCTGTTAGAACATTACAAATAAATAAAATGCACAACTATTGCACATCCAGTATAAATCAGTCTCTATTTTGATGTTTCCGTTTTATATGTAAGGCACATCTCGTCTTTCAAACGTGGGATTCAAGTGGAACTTTGAATACTGACGATTCTGGAAAACTCTGTGGACGAGCCCCAATCAAGTGTTGCCTCAAGGCAACTACCATATTTTCAGGGCCTATGAAGTTGATTTCGAAGAAAAATCGATCTCTACGAGCAGAACTTAGATCTGGTGAGCTCGTTCGCAAGTGTTTCTCTTTCCTATTTTCCCTGCTAGATTCCTCCTGGTTTTTATTATCCATCAACCAAGTGACTTTGTCGGGATCTTTAGTCCCTCCAACTGTATGTCTTCGTTTGATAGAGCGGTCTGGCATTCCATTCTTACGTTTATTTTTTGTGCTGTCTCTGAATCTTCGGTTGTTGAGTGAGAGCTCGCGCCGTTTGTTATTATTACTTTCAGTTTTTTCAGTCTTGCTCAAACTATCAGACCTCTTCAGTTTATCTCCGGATTTATTTAGACTTTCAGATCGTTTCAATTTGCTGTTGAGTGGTGATACGGTTCGTTCAGGTTTATTCAAGGATTCGGAACGCCTCAATTTTGAACCACTTTGATTCAACTTGTTATTAGAAACTAATGCACTTTTACCTATGAGCCTATCATTATCAGGTACGTTTTCAATAGCCATTGTATCTTCTTCCTTTTCCTTGTCCAAGAACTCTTTGACTCCTTTTTTATGCAACACAGAGGATCCAAACTGGCTTTTATGTAAACTAGGATTTCTGTACAGATCACTAGCCTGTGGAATATTCTCCTTATCCAAGTAGGATTTCTTGTTGGGTTGTTTTTCTGGAGAGTCATCCACATAAGGAATATCTTCAGAAGTCATGATGGATTGTAAGGAATGATCTTTATTAGTAAGCTTCTCATCAAAGATCTTGGTCATTGTATTCAGCAAGGATTCTGAAAAAAAAGGGATATCAAATTTTCAAGCAAGTACGGTGAAATTATGTAAAATTGAAAACTGTAAAAATTTGTTCAAGACCATGCTCTGTTTTTAGTATAAAAGGTTTGGTCTCTTGTTAAAAACCTAATTTCATTCATGTATATTAATTATCCTCTAGTTTAGAAGAACACAAATCAAATTTTGGGGAATGATTGATTTGCAATTTCAAGGAAATAATATATGATTAGAAATGGATTTCAAAGAAATAAATATTAGTTGAACATAACTTGTTAATGATAAAGTTTTCAGTGGGGGGTATAATAAAATTTTCAATAGAAGCAACATCATCCTTAAAGCTAGTAAAACATTTGAAGGGTTGTCATGAATATTTAGGTTCAAAACCAATTCATTTTGAATATCCAACATATCAGTAACTGATAATGCATTGAATATCATTTTCAGTTTGAAATAAAGCTGTAACAAGTGGAAATATAACTTTTTCACTTTTATTACTATGATTTTTTTTTACATTTAATTTATGATTTATTCATGAACAACCCAATTAGCTGAACACTGAATAGAAAATTATCAGTAATGTTACTTTTCAAGCTGTGCTTTATCAGAGTTTAGCTGAAGCCTACAATTTGCGAGAAGCATTGTTTTATGTGTGCACAGCATTCTACCTCATTTTAAAGTCTGTTGTACATATGTCTTGTTCTAGGTGGCCTCTGGGGGGCAATGGTAGGGGGTCTCACTGACCTCCAACCTCTAATAGGAGGAAAGGGTGCACTACCTCCTAACGTTCAATAACATCAAAAAATTAATAAGCTATATGAGACACATGTCTATTCTATTTAAAATTGTACAAGAAGCAGAATAAAAAAAAGAAGCCTACTCACCACTGTCATCACTTGTCAATTTGTTCAAGGAGTCCAAGGATCCGGATCTTTGACATTCATTCTGAAAGTAATATTAATGACTTGAATTCCTCAAAAAATTTATGAGCGTATAGGAAATACAAGAAATTTCTCAAAAAAATGTTAATTAATTTGTTCTCGAATTAACCCTTAACTCTATATAATGAATAAAATGCAATGAATGAAATGCAATGAATAAAAGTTCAAATTTACGAGTAAAATAAACTTTGGTAAATGAAAAAATATGATTTATGCAATAGGCAAAGAACCACTAATGCTTACAATTATCTTTTTTCAGTGTCAACTATATCATCTGCTATGGTCTTTAGTTCCACGCAGTTATTTCATATGGAGTCTTGATTTGGGCGCATTCCACACAGTCAATCACAATTTTCAGATGTCAGAAAAAAGACATGAGAATTATGCCAAACATAAGATATAGGGAACCCTGTTCTCTTTTTATTCAATTTGAAATCATGCCAGTACCTTCATTATATATTAATGTTGTGTTGTTGGAGATTTACATAAATATTGAGATGTTTCCAAAACAATCTCACAATCATGACTATTCAACAAGATCTGCATGTTTATTAAATAATACAAGACATAGGTTAGCAGTTAATCAAAAACTCTCCCTAAATTTGAATTTATCAACTGTCTATTCCTCAGTTAAATCTTTGAATTTTAGAAATTTCAAAAATAATATCAAGAGTATTGTTTTAATGGAGAGGGTTATATTTTTAGGAGAGACTAATTATTTGGGAAAGAAAGTTTTTGGCCTTCTACTACTCCATCTTGATACAAAAAATATGGGAATCTTCCAAAGAAAGGAAGGAAGTAATCAATTTAAAATAAGTATCTGCACATCCATGTATAGAGTTACTTATTTGAAATTGACTACTTCCTTCCATCTACACATCCATGTATAGAGTTACTTATTCCCAAATTTTTTTTATCAAGATGGTGTAGTAGAAAGCCAAAAAAATTCTTTTTCAATATCAATCGAGATATCTTCTCAACCACTGTTTCTACACAATCGAAGAATATGCTGCTGTAGCTGGTCAATTCACAGTTCTCGAAAAATGATTCATGTTGTAAAGCTGGAATAAAGCCTGTTCTTATGTTTGTTGACCTTTTTATATTGATATCTTTATTATTTTATCATCATTCTTGTGACACTGTGATCACTTTAAAGAATTTTGATATGACAGTTTTATTTATTTCTAAATCATTTATAAAATTTATTACTTTAATCTAGAAAGGTTGTTGCTCATTTTAAGTGTCTGACATAGTACCTATAGTATATATGACTTGCCATAAATGTATTTTGTATATAAAGTGGTCAAATAAATTACTCTACTCTACTCTACTGTTACCACTGAATTTAACAAAACAGGTAGTACTGAAATTTCAAATTTATATTAAGATAATAAATTGAAATATGTCAATATGAAAGATTTGACATGAAAAAAAAATATGAAAACAGAAAAAAGTTGTCAGATCTAAAATTGTTCAACATGTTAATGCTTTTTGGGAAAGAAAGTTTTTGGCTTTCTACTACTCCATCTTGATACAAAAAAGAAGGATGAGGGAAT
>WOGN01000625.1:0-23231 GCA_015342105.1 Leptinotarsa texana
TAATATCTTCATCCATCTCACCCCAGCCAGGTAGGGGTACACCGCGAAGGGCGGTATGGATGTCTGAGGACTTTCATGCCACCATCCCAGATCAGTCATGACTCATTCGTCCCTCTGACGAAAAACAGTTCAAAGGGTAAGGGAGCAAGGCTCCAACCTGAAGGAAACCAAGACGACTATCTTTTTAGTGTCTCACTTGCATTACAACGCCGCTTTAGAAGTTAAATATTGTTGCGTGCTAAATTATTATTAAATATAGATCAAGTTCGAATTTTTTAAAAATTTGTATTCACATATGAATTTCATGTTTTGGTATTTTAAATTTTAATATGTGACGTCACAAAGCTGTTGACCCCCCCGCCACTTGTCACACTATGTCACATTACGGTGATGATCCCCCCCATTAACGTGTGATGTAATTTATGGATGGCCCCTTATATTCAAAATTGTTTATTCCAGAAAAGAGACGATTTAATGTACAATATTTCCATGTGAAACCAAGGTGAAATAGAAGAACATTTATTTATATCAACATATTATGTTTGGAAATGAATTTACTTTTTCAACCTGAAAACCCAAATTTTGTTATCCATGAATATTGGATCATGTGTATACATGAAAAATAAGGTACTTTGCAATCGACATCTCTGCAATATCTATCTGTTTGCCGATATAAAACCACAATCAAAATTTCAAACAAACGATAATGTCTGTAATTTTTTGTGACACTGAGTCTCTGGTATAAAGAGTTGTTGAAACACAATATGTTTTGCTCAATTTCTTCTGTAAGTGTTCTACGGGAAACAGTTATTCATTTACCTTTTGTTTTTTAAACAATGATCGCCTAATTGCCTCTCAAGTTGTGCTTCGCTCTCGAAAATCTGTTGCCCATTTATTCAATTTAACAATTATTAGTCCAATTCTTTTTTGTGTCCCGTCAGTCAACCAATTAATAAAATCCTAACGAACAATAACTCAACTCGACACTGGGACGTCATTGGGCCGTTACGACCCTCATAAATATTGTAACGCCGTCTGGTATTATGTCTCCTTAAGCAAGCGAAATCATTAACTTATCCTTAAAATACAAACATCAGTTCCGAAAAAATATATTATAGGAAGTAGCGAGACGGAGGAAAATTCACCTAGTTAGACTATTTTGAGAACGTAATGGCCACTTTATATTTAGAGCACTTCAAAGAGAGATATAATTCAGTCGTATTGAGAGACGTTCGAGTATCAAGGAGACTGCTTTAAGGGCGTAAAGGGTTTGTGTAGTAATGTGTATGCGTTGCTACTTTGATAAAAAGAAGGATGAAAGTTGATTCAAACTCGATAATGATTTATAAAAATTCTACACATGAAATGTTTTATTTCTGAATAGATCGGCACAACAAAAGCACAACCATCTATTATCATTTATATTCAACCAGGTCTTCGACATTCTGTGAGAGATTAATGAACAAGACTATGTTCTACTACAAATAGTCTTGTGAGATGATTAGTATTGTCTAGGCACTGAATACGTGTATTCACTACACGTTGATATATATTGAAAACACTTTTTACTCACCAGAACAAAAATGCTGTCCTTCGACGCGCGTTTCGCTAATCAAGTTAACATCATCAGGAGATGCTAACATGCTAGCTTAATGTTTTAATAAACGTTTAGACGAATCATTACGTCATATAATGATGATCATCAAATTAAATCCTATTATTTTGTTAGTGTTCCTATTGCCGTTTGCTACCTGACTGATACCTAATCGATACCTGTAATAACGTGAGAGTGCGAATAATGAGCTGTTAGGACTGGGACCTTAAAGATCTATGATAACGGAATTGCTATAACAGTTAACTAAAGCTGGGTTATTGGATGTAGATATGAGTCTAATATTCAGAAATAAGTCATGGATGATGATTGTAGTATTCCTTGTTCAAAATTAGCTGTAGGTTCTGAGCTTTAAAGAAGTTATTGAAAGGGTTATTCTGGATAAATTACAAAATTAAGAAGTTCAAATAATAAAAACCACGACAGGACAAATGTAATACTGAATTGACCAGAAGAAATAAGAATTTCAATGGGTCTGAGGAACTAGACTACAGGTAATCTTACTGGGGTCTGCTAACTGAAAAAAACATTTAGGAACTCTTAAAAAAATAAGTTAGATCGAATAGTTCGTGATGAAGGAGACTAAACCTTCATACGCATACTGTTACATTTTTATTGTTAGAAAAACTGGCGTCCTAATAGACTATCACAATCTTCTATTTTGAAAAATCGTATCCTTCTCATCCATTTCTTAATTTATTTTAATACTGATAGATTATCCTGATGTGTTATCAAAGTGGAGTCTCAGATCTTCCTTGAACCCTGAGCTTCAGTTGATCTTTTTTACTTGTAATGCACTGTTTGAAAGCTTTGGTGTAGTAATGAATATTACAGGAGTTCTATCCCAACACCAAATCGTTATTTTTACACCTCGACACGTGTTTCGATCACCAAGTGATCATCTTCAATAGGAAGATAATACTGTTTTATCTTTATGTTGACTCATGACATCATAAGTACATTGTTTAATTAATTTTAAGATAATCAAGACGCAGGTACCTGGCAGAGGTGTCTATGGTATGAATAAGGACAACATTGTATGTAAATTTAGTTTAATATTCCGGAGGTGTTAAAAATAACGGTTTGGTGTTGTGATAGAACTCCAGGAAAATTGATCTTTTTTAATAAATTAATGGATGTAGCCGTTACTATATAATGAAAAGAGAAATAAAAATTTCTATGTTTTTACCACTTTTATTTGTATAAGTTTGAAAATGTCCATGTAGGACGAAACTGCATTAACGTTAGTTATAAATAAAAGTGGTAAATACATAGAAATTTTAATTTCCCTTTTCATTTTGATCTTTTTTGTATAAGAAGTAATGTTTTTCAAATTAATAGAATAAGTTATATTATTGAATGAATATATTCTTTGATGATTGCAATTCACGAAACTAAATTTCATTTTATTGGGTAAAATTTCAACTTCTGAGGATTCATTACTGTCGCTGTTGACATTAGAAAGATTTCTGTGGGATTAGATAGAAGTCTAAAGGAAATGCCTCTTTGAATTTTCTATAGACAAAATGCAACGTTTCCGTTTTCCACCGGTCTTATCGCTGAGGGAGATTCTTTGATGAATTTGATCGTAATTTAACGAGGAAATGATGCAGTTTAATATCGGGTTGCGAAATTACGAGCCGACGTACTATAAATTAAGAACCTGAACCTCGAATGCATTTCTGATATATGAGATCGGTTCAACCATAAATAAGATTACCAAATTTTCCGGCTGCCATGCTCGTGTTTCATTTCGTGGATATTAAAAGGCAAGCGTAATTTTGCCAAAATGTTTTATTGCATCTTTCGAAAGGTTCCTGAATTTTTTTTCTACATTAATTCTGAACGGTTGTTGGATATTTTATGAAAACGCTTTTTTTTGTAGATACTATAATCGTTCATTTGAATGGTAGTATTTTAGCAGAAGAGCTCAGCTCCTTAACGTTTGACATATTTGCATACATACCGAGTGATTACAAGAATATTAATTATCCCATTCGGAAATGAATATTTTCATTTGTGTTGTGAAACGTTGATGTAACAGTTCAATTATTGTCATCGAAATAATTCACACATTTTTTTCTCGGTGACAGATGCATTATTATTATTTTGATCAGTGCGTTTTATCAGGACTAAAATGCGGATTATTTTGGTAATATTTGTATATTCGGAAGATGAAAACGTATTTGGCTAATAAACTAAAAATATTGTTACGTTTTTTCCCGTGGGTTTACCGATAATTGACTACACAGAACAATAATCAAACTCAACTTCATTTCACTATTAATATAACAAAAACTTCAACTAAAACTTCAATTATTATTCAAATGTATATCGCCTTATAAGATCGCTTTGCACCACACTGTCCGCTAAACTTGACTTTCTCGATATGCCCGTAGGTGGCGTTTATATGCCGCAAACGAATTCTCCCGAAACCGGTGTAGAATTCCTCAGAAATCCATCGAAGCTGGTAGAATAATATTCGACGAAATTTAATCGAGACGGTGCAAACATCAAACAACCGCGAAATAGTGGCTGGGCTGCCTTGGCCACGTGACAGTTGTTATACGACGGCCAGCTGCGGCCGCCATATTTTTTTTTAGGGAATGATTCACAACAATGTGTTTCATTTACCTTGAACATATTTGATCCAAATATGTGATGAAAATAGGATATCAATCTATATGTGATCACAGCAATGGTATATATGAAGTTGAAAACTACATGAACATTGGGGGAAAATCAAGGAAACTTAATAATGAAGGATTTTAATCATTTGCAGTTACTCAGATTTCAAATTGAATGGCATGTAAGTGTCGTTTTTATTTCAATAAAAATAATATCATTCGTCAGTGATGCATCACTGAGTCGCTTCTTCTTTCAATTGATGTCATGCTACCTGTATGCTTACTGTATTTTTCCCTTCTTTTCATGACATTCACTTCTACAATTTTGTTCTTTGTTTCAGTTTGTTCTTTATTTGATGATTGTCATATATTTCTGGACTTAAACTGCTTATTTCCGGTAATCCATTGCCTGATATCCACATAGAATATGACTAGTTAAATTTTCATCTTTGTTTCAGTAAATCACCTAAACCTGAAGTATCCGTCATATAGTTCCATTTTATTAAGGTGTCCCCTAAATAGACAGCAGTCACACATCAGTCCCCAACCAATAATTTTTAATGATAATAGGGATTGTAAAAATGCATATTCATTCATCTAAAATAAACCTGAATTTTCGATTCGTTCAGTCCCTGACTATGCTATTAATGTTATTAATGAAATGCGCGTCGTGAGACGTGAGTATTTTTATTCTGTTGTAGAAAATTGTTTTCGTTAGAATACTCATTTTAGGTGTACGCCGAATCAACCTGTGAAACATTCGAAATTTTAATTGCATAGACGGTTTATTAATTTCTAATTTCATCACATAGCCTGCTGCCATTCTACAAGCAACCCTCAGAAGGTTTCATATTTGTGCTAGCCGAAGGAAAGGGAGGGTCACGTAAATGTACAATTCCAGTCAGTGTCGAGGTTAATGAATCGAAGTTCATTCGTCTTCTTGTTGAAGTCAGTTATTGAAACATATTCAGTTCAAAGCAGTTGTCCAGTGGTTAGTTCGATCTTCAACATGTATTAATCGTCTAATCCTCATTCAGGTGCATCCCAAGTTAAAGTCAAGTAACTTGAAGTAAATTCATTGTTACGGAAACGCCTCGAGATTGAAACAACTTTTACATCCCTGAAAAGAAAACAAAGATCTCGCAGGCATGCTGTGTGGTCTGACCCGTGGCAAAGAATAGGGCGGACACTGATATATATTCAACACACGGTCACAGGTCTAATGGCGGTATTGTTTTGGAAATTCAATAGGAACATATTCATTGAATATGACCGAAATGAACCGTACCGATGTCGTCGTATTAACATAATAATAAGAATCCGTGACTCTTAGGGTATGACACCCTGTGTCCATTTCAAGCAGTAATAACACTCTTCTTGTTGACCATAAGTGTAATAATTGATTAAAGTCGACGTGAGAGATTGATGACTGAGTATATAGTCCAATCATTGAAGGTAGAATATGGCGATACTGTGTGATTTTGAAAAACAGCACCCAAGTTTTCAGACTGAATATCGCCAATAACCCATTGAAATTGTCTTACCAGAAAAAAACATTCTGAGTAAAAGTATGGTGGATTTATGTTATCATAACATTTTTCGAAGGTTGGTTTCTATATACAGAGTGTCTCACTTCTCATGGAAACACCCCCATGTCTTCCGTAATATTCGAGATAGAACCATGAAATTCTCAGGACTGATGGAATGGCTAAAAAATACTCCTTGATTTCGTCTAAGATTAATGCACTTCGGTTATTCAAACTATTCATTTTTCATTAAAATAAATAATCACTTGCTGTTCACAAAACCTGTGTATGTGGGTAGATCAAATACATTCATGCTACGATCATATTAGTCTTGTTATATAAATAACGTATCAAAAAAAATTGAAGCTGTACTCTTCAGCAGATCGTAAACCAACTCGTAATTACTATTATAACATAGTAAATACTGCATCATAAAAAAAGAACAAACCTCTTCCTGTTCCGAAACCGGTTCGAAGAATTTCAGAATTCATTATCAATGTGCACAAAAAAATCATCATCGCGACCGTGTTGATAGTAGGTCCACATAATTACTGAGGAACACTTCGGAATAATGAACCGAGACATGCTCTTATAAACAAAAAACGCACGCAACTGCACCTAATTAGTTCTTGGCATGTAACAGAGTTTTCAACTTCTTATCTGGATAATGTTCTATTAGAAAACTTGCTGTGGTAAGGAATGCTTCAACACTTGATAAGGTAATGATGATTAATTGGCATGATAACAAACTTGGGGTTGAATCTTGAATCTGATGCACGTATTGATGATTTGTCTTTTTTCTTTATGTTTTTTATTCTTTGGCATGGTGCTTCAATGTTATTGTGCAATTTTTCCAATAAGTTTTCCTGTTTCAGCAAATGTAATTTTGATTATGTTGATGTTATTATCGTACGAAAAAACTCTACTACTGTATGATAAAGTTGATTTTTCTTGGAGGTAATGTGACCAAAATAAATTAATATGCCTCATATTTGAAAACGAAAATGTAAATAAAAACACTAAAGTTCAAAATTGTTCTAGAAATTTGGCTGTAATTTTTTCATTTTTTGAATTTTCATCAAAAATACAAAATAGCTGTTTTAAAAATCTGTTTTTCCGTTAATCAGCTGTCGTACTCCTACGAACGACAACCCTCAGAAGTCACAACTTGTGCGAGCTAAGGATTACCGAGGTCTTACCTTTTTACGCGTGATTTCTAACACACATTATCAGATGTTAGTATTACCTCTGGAGATATACAATTATTCCAGCAATTAATTTTTAAAATAATTTTCAAACACTTTCTTCCGATTCTCTATGATCTCAAGTTTCAGATCGTTTCACACCAATGCCCATTGGGGTAAGACTAACATACAACAATTAAAGTTAAAGTGTCTGCCGCTACGTATAAAGTAAAAAATTGAGGTGAAATCAGACCCTCATTATTTTACTTTTTCAAAGATAATACATGAACATTATTCCCCCGTTATTCAAAAATACAGCAGAAGGTGATAATGGAGAACTAAGGGAAAGGGCGGATGTCTCACTTCCAAACCTGTAGTCTCAAATATCATTAAGGAAGTCACCAAATTGATGATCGAATCCTTATGTCGCGAACAGCACTGTAAACGGTTATCATTTTTGAATTTTTCGAAAAAAAAATCAACGTTGTAAATCTTCTTTTTCCAGATCAGATTCTTCGTTCCAGATCAGATTTTGAAGTCTTGTTCAACAGAACAAAAATAGTGTCTCTCGACGTGCATTTCGCTAACCAAGTTAGCATTATCAGGAGATGGCTAAGACTTAAGTTTAAGCTTATTTAGGTAATAGTTTTGAAATGAACAGTCAGCAACTGAAACTATCGATATTGGAGCTCGATAGATAATCTTAATCGACATTTGAAATCCAAGAAGAGTCGATATTTGATCAAGAATTATTGATAATCAAATCATTTGTCCTTATTTCCTCTACAACACTGATGTTACAAAAACAGTGTTAACAACATGGGTAGGTTTGTTATCGTAAGTGATCAGTTCTACTCATTCAATCAGCCGATATGTGAAGTTTGCTACCAATCCGATTGTGGAAATTTTTATTTTCAGTGCTAATTACCGGATACGAATTTAGAATCGCACGTTGAAGGGTAAGATCTCATCAATTCTTAGCTCGCATAAGTTTTCACTTCTGCGGGTTGGCTGGTAATCCGCTCTCCTAGATTACCGAAAAAACAGGTTTTATCAGAAGGTTTTAAACAAGATCAAAATACATTGAAAATACCAATTCTTAAATCTTTCGGAAACATTTCACCTGAGTTAGAATGTTATTTGTGTTAGGAGAATAATGGTAATTTATATGAGCATTCTATGTAGTGTACATTGAGTTTGTTGTGTCAAGTAGTTTTTATGTAATTTGTTCAGTGAATTACCAAGTGACGTGACCTACGCCTTTAGTAAGAGTTTTTGAATTCTCAATATAAAAAATCTGTTCGAATGCAGTTTCTACATAATGATTGATGATAAAAAGAATATTTCAATGAAGTAAATCATTCTAATAATATTTTCCTTGTAATATTTTCAGTTCTATTATTTCAGAGCCTTCACCAATACAATTTGATAAAAACCAATTTTTATCACATAAGTAATATATAATCATATTGTGTCGTACAATTATGTATTCATATTGAAAATTTCTACGAATTTTTTCACAGAACATATAAGAGATAAAGTTGTTGATTTTTCATGGGATTTTTTTCACAAATTAACTTTTCGTGAGCTTAATTCTGCCTCCATATAAAGATCTGAAAAAATCTACTTAAACTTTCACTTTTTCATTGATTCGATTTATTTTCGAACTTCCTCGACAGATGTCACTAGCATATGGAAAAGTACTGTCAGCATCCTGTTTGTGGAATGCTCAGGGACGATTAATTCAAATCTTGCAAAAAACATGGTCATTGGGAGACCCAAATATCTTCTGTTGAACTTTTAGTTTGTGAAAAAAGATTCATACAACTAGTTAACTCAATCGTAGCTATTATAGAAATTTTGTTTGTTCAGAATAGAATACTTTGAAAGAGATTAGTTTTCGGATTAAACCTTGTTTCTTCGTCAATATAATAATTATATCAATTAAATTGAAATAAATGTATATTAAGAAGTTTTAAACTGAATCCCAAATAACTATGTTGAGTTATGGAGATGATTGATATTTTATTTCTTGAAAATTTCATGACTTACTTGCTGAAGAAGTACAAAATCAGAAGATTAAAGGACTCTATTGAAATACAAATTGAATGGCTTTTTTAAATTGAGTTACTTACTCAAGTTGAGTAAGTAGAATCTATAATGGTTGAACTTCACATGCATAGGTACTTTTAATTCTGGTGTCTCAAAAAGTTCGAATTTTGAAACGATTTTTTTTTCAAATCCAAGAGTTTATTACTCGCCATTTTCAGTTTGACCTCATTTCGGCACAGTTTTTCATAAAATGTAAAAGTATGCCTGAACAGATCAGAGACAGGATCGGGTAGGATGATCTTGTTGGGAAACTTGATTGAAAAATGCGATTTAAAATTTCTATAAAATACAGTGTACAAAGAAGGAATAAAGAAGAAGTTATGATCTACTGTTTGGAACCTCGACACGTATTTCGATCACCAAGTGATCATCTTCAAGATGAAGATAAAACTGGAAACTTCGCAAAACTAAAGCTATTTATGCTATACAGATATACCATACAGGTAAAACATGCAGGAATACCACCCATACAGGTATACCACCCTAAATTAATTTTACAATTGGCCTTTCTATTATTTTACAATATGTCCTCAAAGAAGAAGTTATCCAGTATTGGTTTTCAAAAAACTAACTATTTCTTGCCATTTGTAAAATAAAAAAACAATTTATTTTTTTATGTCTACTGACTGACAGACAATATTGTATTTGATAAATAATTTACGATGAAAATCATTGATTGAATTGTTGGTTTTCCAAGGAATTTTTATAACGAATAAGGTAATAAAGAACGCTCACATTAACAAAAAGGGCATTCTCAACTAACTAAATGTTTTTTTAATACACATTCCTCAACTTGTAATTCGAAGGAAGGGTAATTTCAGTGTGATACTCTGTATTGCTGACTTTGTTTTCTTCCCATTTGGAATGATATATTATCAAACCATGACGTAATGATGAACATTTCAACAGAAATTCTCATAAATTTTCCGTTCATACCTTCATTTTCACCCATTCGTAATAATACCGAGCGTCTTTCAAGTCTGCCACCGTCTGTAAATCATCTCAGCATATGTTCCTGTCATCTCCACGTCTATTCTTAGCCGAAGTCTGGCAATTAGTAATATTTCAAATTAAATATCATCCAGCCTTCGTTCATACGTCGAATTGCAGGGGTTTCAGAGATTTGTTTCTCAAGGCATCGACAAATGGTCCACAAACATTTTGAATTGTGTTTGTTTTTCAGACCAATAGCAGACGATTCATTTGTAAATATACAGTAGCTTTGATGTTGGTTTTTGGTAAGGTTGTTTTGGAACTATACTATGATCATAAACGCTACATTCATTAATGATTGTGCTAGGTTATTATTATTACCATCATACATCAGTCACTGTCTGTATATTACCGGAGTTGAGGACCTCTGGATCACAAGGGGACGAAGCAATTTACGGATGACAAAAAAATGTCTAGAAGACAAAAATCCAAAAACCGAATTGAGGAAAGCGTAAAACTCATAAGAGGCTGGACTGTGTTCCTCGATTTTTTCTAAAGGGTTAAAAAAATGGACAAGTCAGTCGACTTTCAACGAGAAAAATTATTATTGTCAAATTTCCTCCAGTTGTCCTCGTTTTTTCCTTCTGACACTTTTATCGATATTAATTTCATGCTCCTATTGGAATATACCATATTTCCGAAATATAATATTCTGATGAACCCTACTTGTTGGGTCGTGTTTGAATCCAGAAATATTGGAACTGCACTTTATCAATCACGAATATTATTTCGATAATCCAGTGAATATGGCACATACCGGCATTTTATTAATTTCCAACAAACGACATTGAAATTATTTTCAGATTTTTTTTTCTCTATTTTAATCATCTATTATTTGTGAAATGTGATAAGTTTATTATTTTCATCTCTCATCAATGCATGATACATTGCATACAATCCATTTTGAATAAATTGAACAGTTTGAAAAAATGTATTGTGATGGTGGATATCTTGTCTATAGAGAATTTTTGCAAATTCACTATTTCAGTAACATAACACATCTTTTTTTTGTATTTCTATTTATTTAAAAAACGAAAAGAGGAATTCACCACATATTTGTAGAATCAGTTATTTCTGTTGGACACTTTTTGGTCGTGTACATTAAAGATAGACTCATTGATATTTTTCAACTCTTTTTTTATGTACTGATGGAAAACTTGAAAGAAAACATTTTTTTCTTAAACTTTGATCTCTCCACATCGTGTAACATAAGAATTGCGAGAAGAAATTTTGGGATTTCAGAAATATGACTTATGGAAAGTCAAAAACTTTTTCGTTTGTAGAATATCCGAGAGGAAATTTTGATAATGAACATTTCCTTAATTTCAGGAATATTCACAAATTAAATAAAACATTCAATAAAACATTCCATTGAAAATGATGAAAAATCCATTGCGTTTCACTTTAGTCGAACTTTTTGTGAATAAAACCGTTTCGTTCATTACTTACGAAATAGTTTACAATAATTTTACTTTACTGATTCGTTGGATGTAAGTTGTGTTAGGAGAAATGAAAAAAATATAATTCAGATAAATATGAACTTTTATAATAATGCTTTCTAAGAGTAATGATCAATTTAATAAAATTGTTGATGAAAATATGTCAGAAAAATGCTTGGCATGTCGATTTTTATTTTCATATTGCTCTTTGGGCATATTTTTTACTCTCTCCCAATTCTTCGCTTGAAAAAAACAGCAAATTCAAAGTTACGCGATACTGCTTATGATATGGGTAGTGGTAGATTATACAGAATATGATAAAATTGTTGATGAAGAATTGTATTGTCCATCAAAATGCAATTAAATAAGAAGCAATAGGTGTCAACAACAAACCGTACTGGCTCGCAGTGGGGATCGAAAAGATCCGTTCGTTTTGGACATCCTAACCTTTCCTTTCAGTGCGGTTCAAAATTCGTATTAGATGATATAACCATATACACATCATTCTCAAAAGCTTACATTATATATAGACTTCGGTCTGGGTCACATATTCGGAACTCTCCTGTTAACAATATTGTTAAAAGAAGATTTAAAAGATACTAAAAGATACTGATTTATCTAATCAAAAATTTAATTGTGGCAAGATAAGCTCATCTTCCCATTATACATGTACAGTTCGAAAATACTTAGATCAAATATTTCATAATCAATAAACTTATTGAGCGACCAGTAACATCGAAAATTCAACTCATCCAAGTATTTTCCTGAAATATATTTTAAAATTCATTTGATACTTTTGGGGAACACTGTACATTTGTTCTAGTTTGATGAATGAGCTGTTAAACCCACTAAAATAAGTTTCGGTTATTTACCATGAATCCTATCGTAAAAACTTTAGAATTTTAACGATATCAAGCAGAAATCAATAGTCATTAGACTATTGTTATTCAACTTTTTTGTCTAACCCTTCATCAATACCACTTCCCAAATAAAACAGAAGGAACCGTTAACCTCCATCTATCGTCTTCCATCCTCCATAAATCAATCCCATAATGGTGTGATTTATCTCGAACAGTAAATACAAGTGAGCTGCGAAAAAACAAACGCGAAATGGCTACGATTTGTTTCCGAGTAGCTCTTCTGCCAGTTGAATCGATGCAGCCTACTTTTCTAAGACTTATCTATAAAGAAATATCTTCGTTTCGTTTGCAGTTTGAGATGGATTTCTCAAAAATAAGTTCTTCAAATTATTATTGAATGAGTTCAAGTTTAATGGAAGTTGATGAATGTATTGTTCGAATTGTCGGGATTTTAGACACAAAAAATTAAATCAATTTTTAATATTCGTTGCTTTGAGAATCTTGGAAAATGTAAATTTTAGTGGAACGATACGAAATATTTTGTTTCTTATTTTCAAATATTGAATTACGTTTGAAAAAGATAATAAAATAGAAATACATACAAGTAGATGGAAGATTGAAGAAAACCCATTAAGTATAGCTTGATACCAATCATCTTCACCATCAGCAGGGGGTTGCATATATTAATTAGGATCTTGAAGTAATTTCGAATTGGGGAGCAAGTAACCAGGTTCAATTCAATGCCACAAAAACCCAGGTATCGATTTTTTCAAAAAAGCTTGGAACATGTTCCGAACCAGAAAACTGTACACACCTCAGCAACTTTTGATGTTTAGAAACTTCAGATCAGACTTCCTTTGGAGTATTGTCCTCTTTTATCGAGCTCCGCATCTAAGCATACTCTGAAGGTGCTGGATTTTATCCAGAACAGAGCCATCCACCTGACTGGACACCTTGATAGTCTAGACTAGACTATCTAGAATATTCTAGAGCATCAAAGAAATGTTAGAGATTTGTCTCTCTTCTATAGATACTTAAAAGGAAAGTGTTCAAGTGACTTGGCATATTCGATTCCACCACGAGCGGCACATATCATAAATATGCGACGGACTGTGGCTGCTCTCAGTATACCCCGAACTTCACTTTTCAAGAACTCTTTCATTTGGAGAACTGCATTTATGTGGAATAAACTTCCTGAGAACGTTTTTTCAAAATGATTTAACCTCCATTAATTCAAATCCAATGTGAATCACTACTTTCGCACAGGCACAGTTCTTGGAGGGCTTTGAAGGTCTTTCTGTGATGCTTGTGTTTTGTACTTAAAAAAATATATTCAACAAAGATTAGCTGAAAATTTAAAAGTTTATTTTTGTGACTTCCTTTAAACCTCGAAAAACATCGAAATAAGGTATAAAATGATAATTATAACGATACGAAAGTGAGTTTTTTTATTTCTTTTTCTCCTCTTCACATATATTGTGTCTAGTATGAAAATCAGAGGCATATTTAAATAATCAAAATTGAAAATTTTGCTTACTGTCTATAATAATGATGTTAAAATCGAAGTAGGTATATTCAACCCTTCTCACACACATTAAGGAAATGTGTTTTATTAATCGAATTGAATAGTTGTTGCCTACGATATTGTTTTGATTGTATGGTCTGATTTGTCATTTATATTTCAATAGATGTTGATGACATCTTTAGAACATATCTAACGAAAAATTTGAAACGAAAGTCATTTTCATTTCACACCCAATTCATTTCAAAAGTTTTTATCAACGTATTCATAATCATCGTCGTAGGTAAAATAATTCTATCTCAAATAGAACAATTTTTGACCAATATTTTTCATCAATTTAATATTTATATCTATACAACCGTCAAAAAAATCAAGATGTGATGTTTAATTTCCGCTGACTAAAAAACATTTTAATTGTTTACGTTAATTGACAAACAGAATTCTATTCACTGACCCACTCTTTGTAATTTCCTTTTAGTTGGATATTGTATACTTAGACTTTTTGCAGAAAATACATAGATATATCTTTTAATTCAACTAATATGGGAAAGCAAATGATAAACCAAAAACAAAAACCAGACACTAAAAATGATTTTCAATTATTTGCAATATTCGATTCTCAATCTACTAAATCCAATTCAATTCCAAACATAGATTTCGAAAAACAATTAACCTTTGGAATTTTTCCTAATTGAGCTTCAGAATATTGGCGTTAAACTATTCTTCAGCGTGTCATTCGGCTAGTTTTGGGAATTTTGGTTAGCCTCACCAAATACAACTGCTTTGACAAAAAAGTCTCAACAAAAACCATTTGTAAACCAACCACGACCATGGAGTATATATTTCACGTATACCTGATAAAATAAATAGAATAATACCGCTTAGTGTGTAAAATACACGTTGATATCCGATCAGTAAAGGAAATCATTATTTTGGAATTTCAATCTGTATTTTCATTATTCATGGTTTAATTTTCGTGCCAATTTCTTACAAATTAGAAGATTTTTAGAGTGTCATTTCTGAAGATTTAGATAATCTTTCAGCGTTATTGAAATTATATGTTTTTGAAGGAAAATAAACTATCCAATGTTTTGGTATACAGTATATATTTTACTAATATAATAATTAAAGACATTTTCAATATTTCTCAAACACGTTTCTATTCAAGCGTGTCATGAATACATTTACAACAGTTCAGTGAATAACGAAAATAAATTATATACCATAAATTTAAAAAAATCTCATTAAGTTGAGAGCGTCTTTCAATTGTTCCTTATTTTAATGAGATGACATTTCATTATGAATGAGAAACCAACCATCTAAAATCCTATTCTATTTATTTCGATTAGTGAACTCGAGTGAGCTGCGGAAAAGCAAACGCGAAATGTCGACCACTTGTTTCCGGCCGCCTCCGTTGCCGCCCAGCAAGAAATCCGCCCAGATGACAAACGGCAATCGACAACGCGCCAAACAGAATCACAGCCTTCTTTCCTCAACGTATTTGAGCTTCCGCGATCCGGCTGACGACGAAATTTTGAGCGTCGAAGAGATCGAACTGACGAGCTTTCGATGTAATAGTGCGACGTCGGGAGAGTCGGGAAAACGATCGGGGAAATTGACGCACACTAATTCCTTGAACAGAAAAAGAGGCGGCAGAGCCCTGTTGACGAGGAGCCATTCCGATGGAAACTTGGATAAGGCGGGCACATCGGGAGTTTGCATCAATAGATACATGAAGGTGCTCAGCGGGAGCTGGAAGAATTTATTGAATTGTAAGTTGACGCTTTTTACCGCTTACTAACATTGTTGATGTAGTTGTTCGACGGAAATATTAACTTTACTGCAACATAGCGAATGTAATTATTCCATATATGTAAAAATATACCGGTGAAAATTTTACAACTTCATTATCGAGTATAAGCTTGGCGAAGTGGTGATAATAGTAATAACATTGAAACTGGCGAAGAAGAAAATCATTTCATAAGAACTCTTGTTTCTCATCTGCAAGATGAACTATCAGAAGTGTCTTTTTTTGTTCAGTTTTCATCATGACATTCAATCTTCTGTCTGTCATGAAAATTGATGAAACCAAAGCTCAAACCACGAAGCATTGGTAATCCAACGCCTAGCTTTGTTTCGATCTCCAACAACAATCCTGTTTATGTAAGCATCTATCTGGACCACAAAAAAGTTTTATAGTTTTTTGGCAAAATTTTCTTGGATCGGTCCAGTCCAAGGCATTCGAAGAATTTCACCAAAGAATTGTCAACCTATAACAGAAATAATCTACGTTGTCTTACATACTAACAAGTCACCATAGTATGAATTATCATAAGAAAATATTTGGGCTGTCAGGTTAAGATGAAGAACAAGATCACTTCTTTTATGTCTACCTCACCTCGGTTCTAATTAGGTTTTAAATTTTTGGCATAGTTTTATTTTTGCCGTCGAACCTAAAAGATCATCCTTTTTTGGCTAAGCGGTCTTCCAACCCAAGGAAAAACATTTTTTTGAGCTCACAGAGCACTTTCGCCAGTATATTGTCGAATTTTTCAGATACAGTGATAGGTACATCATCAAGGCCATCAAGGTACATCATCAAGGCCATCAAGGTACATCAAGCTTTGTTGATGTTGATCTGTTTCAAAGTTCATTTAATTAGAAACTGTCGAAAATACATTCTCGGCATTTTGAAAATAGTGGGTGTTTTTTCTGCAAACCAACTATGGAGTGGGGTGCAAATTGTTAGTCAAGTAAAAGTGCAATATCTTTTCTCGGCTAGAAAATGTTTAATTACACTTCCACACTTTGCAAAGTCAGTTTGTTGGTGAATAAAGCTCATAAAATAATCACTGGTCATTCGACTTTACTTTTTACCATACCTCTACCTCACTTTTAAATATTCTTAGGGGCCATTTGAAATCTATAGGGTTGTATTTCAAAAGTAAACTCTTTCGAAATAAGTTATCTCTCTGATCAAAGAATGTGTTTATTCAAAGTTTCAAAATTGTCATCCGGTGTGTGGAACTTATCAATCCCAAGGAAGTGTGATAACTAATTATCTCTTAGTCTGTTCTGCGTTACCATTGATATTTTGAAAAGTGACAACCATAGAATGGTCGTTTACTTTCTTCTGGGGATTAAGAATGTTAAAAATTATAGAATTGAAACAACTTTGCCAGTTTTAAAAACATCAGATTTATAACTTTTCTCCAGTCTTTTATTCAAATAAAAATACCAATTCACACTTCTTTCTGTGCTATCCACTTAACGTTTTTAAACAATACAATGAAAACTATTCAACATCAGTTTCATAGTTTCAAATTGATAATATTGTCACTTCTTCAATGTTTTCTTAGATAATACGGTGGAGATATATGACCTTTCAGTTCGATTATTGTTCAGCGACACCCATTAATTGAAAAACTTATCACATAACCATAAATCATAACACATAACTTGTTCAGTGGAAAGTTGCTACTGGTTCTTCCTTCGAAATATAAAATTTAGTTACTGAATTGAATTCAGTTATAAGCAGTCAGGCCATCTGTCTCATCTTATGCTAAGAAACGGTTTGTAACTAATGTTATCAGGTGTTGAAAGATAAAATTACCACCTTAAACAAGTTGCGAAATTGAATTTCAAGTCTTCAGTGATGATAACAGTGAAAACGGTTCGAAACGCTAAGCACTATAAACACTCGAATATAAAAATAAATGAACGTGGATTGCTTTTATATTTATAATAAAAATCTGATGATATTGAGAAACCGCTCCAGACGCTGGCTATAAGTGAACAAAGTGATTACCCCAGCTGTTATACAGGGTATGAATGGTACTTACGTTGAGGATCCAATTTGTGAAATGTAATACTGTGGATCAATGGTGAGCAAGTATATGGTCCTTTGTGATCAGCATACGCAACATTTAGCGGTCAGTAACGACATCGTAAACAATGTTATTGTTAGCGAACTGTGGCTATATACCGTATAATAGATCTACAAGAAGTGCTGTTTCCTACATATTTTGAAAGGAGCATGTGGTACGAATTGATGCTAGATACAAATTATAGTATCCAACGAATTGCAATGTGTCAGATGCGGATGCAAAATGAATATTTACGTTGGCTTCTAACTCAACTATTATCGAAGGGTAAATGAAGTATACTCATGATGATAAGTTCGGATATTTTTTTTCAATTTGACTTCATTTCAAATCATACAATTAGTTCAAATGATTATAGTTTCATTATCGAAATTGTAGGAATCAGTCTGAATAGTATTTTCTTCAACAGTGAAACGTGAATTCATCAATTTTATCAATTTTTATTGCAATGATATTCATCAAATTTCTCTCCAGAACGGTAGTAATCTTCATGTAAGTACTACAATGAAAACACCCGAATATTTATAGAATTATAGGAAACGTGACTTCAGCTTCACCGTCACAGTTTAACATGTTTGTATTTCTGTGAAGGCCATTAAGATTTGAGTTTTGATATATTTCATTTTTTAATCAAAACTCAATTATTATCAATTCCTCAAAAACTAGTGTTGGAATTTGGAGATGAGAAAGAAATTAACGAAAGTTGACTAACAATTGAAATTACTCAAATCTTACAAAAACCCATGATTACTATTGTATTCAATATTGGTTGCACAAATAACAATAGATTACTTATGTAACCACATGTTTTCACATTTCACGTAGTTCATATACAATGCAGGAGAACAGAAGTTACTGTTGCGAAGAAAATGGTTACCATAAAACAACCATTTCTTTCTTGTCTCAATAAATCCTTTTCATCGTGGGAACATTTTTTATGATGGTTTTTCGACTGTTTATGAGTAAATTCGAAGGAGTTGCATGGAAATCCTTATAAAATAATGTTTTTCAAATAACGAACGATGAAGTTCACATGCAAGTGACATATAGGTACTCCCGTTGGTGTACGTTGTTGAAAAATATTGATAACAACAGAATTGTGAAAGTATTAAATTGAAATAATTGTAAATATAGATCTGCCTAATCTTTAAGAAATAAGCAAAGACAGTTCTTTTTCAATTAATACAAATTGTGAAAACATTTCCACAATGTGCTTCTTATTTGATACTTTTGAGACATTAGCATATCTTTAGGACAAAATAATACCTCCTCATATTTTTGCAGAGTTGTTCATTTTCTCATTGTTTTGCAATACATATTTCACCCGTATAATATACATTTCTCAATTCCCTCGTGCACAACAGGAAATGCGCGCCTTTGCAACGGATTGTTCATTACATATGTTCGGATGTTATAATGAATGATCGTTTATCGAGCTATATCGTTACATCAGTGGATTACAACACCTTCGCCTTAGTCACACCGATAATTGTGCAAGTTTAATTTAAGGTTACGGCGATCGTAAAGTCAAAGGATGACCGTTTTTGCCAATTATGCAACGATAGGGGGTATTATCTCTATAATTTCCAATCGCAAGTTTTTTTGCAAAAGACAAGGATCAATTTTCAATCCATTTATGGGAATTGGAGGCTGAAATTGGTCCGTGGGAGAACTTTACCAGGAACGACCAAAAAGTTTTCTTCCGAATATTCTATTTTATCATCCTATCCTATATCAAAAGTAGAGTATATGATCCGACATTAGACAATAATCAGATACCTGCTATAGTTGTGTTTATAGTTTGTTACGAATGAAGTCACATTTTCTTGTCTGGTGGAATTTTCGAAAATGGGTATGTTTTCTCTGCACACAACAGAGTCAACAGTGTCACATTAACATCTCTCATGTTATTGTGACATAGTCAGAACCTAGCTTAAATGGATGATTTCGAATTCTCTACAATGTATTTTTTCAATTTTCTTTCATTTTGTATAATTAATATAACATAATTTAGAAAAATAACAATTTTTTGAGATGTTTTAACTCATTCTCACTGTGTGTTTACAACTGGCGTTATCTTGGAGGACACGTTCCATTTCCTTGTTGATATTTTGAATGACCGGAGTGAATTTAAATTTGAGTTTGCTAGACGCATTCTTGTCGTTTTACAAAATCGTCAACTCAGTCACATCGATAATTGTGAAAGTTCAATTTGAGCTCTCCACCCATAAATTATTAGCGTAAATTTCCGCTTTTCACATGAGTACCTAGGCAAGTTAATATTTCTGTCCTGGATCTGCGACTGTATACACCTGCACCAAAACCTGGAGGTGTTTTCGATTCAGTTGTGAACCGGCATCTCTAGATAGCTATCTGCTCTAAGATAATTCCTACTTCTGGAGTATCATATCCTCTCTATAAGGTGATTAGTTCATTCCAAGATTATTCCCAGTGTCAGCCACTATCCTCTACGCACCATACAAACCTGCTTTGGGTACATTGCAATATTCACCGTTTTATGTGCTATCCATCCAACGTTTTTTTGAAGATATTGAGAGAAGGCAAGTAGATCTAGAATGATTTCCATGGCCGCTGACGTTATGATACCTAGCACAGCCAGTCTGTCTCTGTACACACTAGAGAGCTTCATCTCAGCCGTTTGCTAAGCTATCGACCACCATGCAATTGCTCTTTACGCGAATATTAGTCTGATAATCATCACGTTTATCCATTGGATTTCTTTGAGGCCTGAACCCCAAGATTTTCCATAATTCATTCCACATGTCCATAGGGACAGTCTGGCTTTGTGTAAAACTTTTTCCAAGGAAGTGTGTTCCAGATGAGTTTTTTATTAACGATAATATCTAGATATTTCCTTTCGTTGCAGTTAGGAGTTTACAGACATCTGCTCCCTCTGTCACCAACTGTGAACAGAGTCTAGCATTCTTTGGAGAATATCACGGACTACCCTTCCAAATGAGGTCTTGCTAGGTTTACAACATAATCTGCAGATCTACTTCTCTCCTATCAAGCTTATCAATAATAGACTATTCTTTGATGACCCTGAATCTGAAGACCTAATATATAGAAGAGTTCTGATTAGGAGCGTGGTGTACATACCACCAGTTATGACTGGCCTTCCTTAGGCTGATTATATATAGATTTAGATGGTGCACGGTCAAATGCTTCTTCGATATCAAGAAATGGGGTACCAAACTCTATATAATAATGTGAATACTCTTGCTTAGCTTATTTCGAATGATTTTGAGTCACTTTGTTTCAAAGTTAAGGCGATTGTTTAAAGCAATCTACACTTTTCTCTTCTATATATTTCTGATATTTTCTTGAGATTTTTCAAAAAGATTCATTATATGTCTCTCTTCATTTTGGAATTACTCTTAGCCAGTTTCTATAATTACTATATTAATCGCTTGATGGATATTGAAACCAGGTCTAGTGCAGTTTACAGTGTAATTTTCATATGTTGAATTGAATCCAATACATTCGTGATCCTCGAATATGCAGAACAAAGCGATGACACTGATTTCCACTTCTGTTTAATGCACTAAGTATCCGCAGTGCAGTCTTTTCGGAACAATATCTGGAATATCTATAAACTCGGTTATTAAAATGATCAATAGAAAATAATATTGAAACAGGTACATGTAAGAAATTAACAAAAAATAAATAATGATTGAACAAAGAAACTTTGGTGCGATTTTGTTTTCTATTCTTCACATAAAAGAGGACGTATGCTTCTCCACTCAAAAGCGACTTTGATGAAATTGGTGACACGTGTGAATCGTTGTATTTGTGCCATGCGCCAGTATACGGGTGTCTGCAGTATGCTGTATAATGCCCTCTCTAAGTAGTCCCACTGTGATTTAAAAGTGCAATAAAATTATAAGAAGTAACCACATTTTCTGCTACAAAATTGTCCATATCCAATCTTTCTAAAGCAAATTCGATATCATCATTCAATTTTCCTCTAAATCTTTCTGTTAGAGAGGATATGTTTAAACGAATTACTAAAATATGGGGAAACTTGTAGATTGATAGGAACTTTGTGCATTTTCTCCTTTCCTTGCATTTCGAACAATTCGGTTTTTCATTTTCATCCAAAGTTTCTTCCCTTGTAAACGAATCCAAACATTGCCGTAAACTCAATAGGTCGGTTCTTTGTGGTATGGAGACAAATTCCAGAAAAGATCAAAGTTTACTGATGAGTGTCCACAGTGTGTGCATTTCATGGTGGACTTCAATTGACCAACGAAATTATCTACAATCTTAGCTCTGCTGTCACTCAATTTTTCGTCAATTTTCGTTAAAATTGGTAAAATTAATTATATTAACGTCTTCAGGTCAAACTTCTAAAATATAACGAAGAAACTCCTGGACGTTTTAATGGCAATCACACATGAATCGAGGATCAAAACTTTGAATCTGATTTTTTGAAGAGGCTGTATTTACTACTCTATCAAATGAATCTTCTGACCACAATTCCTTGATGACTTATGCAAACTCTTTGATTGAAGCATCCTGCATACTAGAAATACTAGTATTGATATCTTTCATGAATTCATCCTTTTTCAAATATTCCAATAACTATCTCGTGTTTGATAAACATTGGATTCTTATCTGTTCAATATATTTTCTAAAACTCCCAAATGAAAAGAATAACGTATTTTTTGTTGTGAAAGTTTTACTACACGTGTTCCACTATACGATAGCTTCTGAATTCTACTCACTTCATATAAATTATTAATATTAATTATGTTGTGATAAAATTCAACATTTGATTATATTTGACCGAAATCAGTTTCAGATATATTCACTTGATTCGTTAGGAAATTTGGGAAATTCATTTTCCATAATAATAATACTGAAAAAATATTTGATGATCACAATCATCATAGTGATATTGAATATAACGAGCATAGTCCATAATAAAAGGTCTTTCATTACGCGCTTCCTATCTATAAATTTGAACAAACCAAAGTGTATGTTATAATATTATCAAAATTTGTTATTCGTTTGAAAGACCTATTGATCCCTTTTGGCTTTCTACTACTCCATCTTGATACAAAAAAAATAAGGATGAGGGAATCTTCCAAAGGAAAGAAGAAAGTAACTCTATACATGGATATGTAGATTATACAAAGAAGTAACTTTCAGTGTTCTATATGAATACTGAATTATACAAAAAATACTTTTCTCTACTCAGTTTGTATTTCAAACATTCGATGTGGAATAAAAATCAGATATCATTCACATGAGTTCTAATTTAAATGAATGGTAACAAATTGCACTTACATACAACACTGTCATCCTCAATGGTATACACCGATGTTTCGCCTTTAGACACTTACCCTAAGGCTCTTCAGTACCAAATTGGATAACATTATAGAAAATACAAACACGTCATTCATGAATTACGATTTTTAATGTCACGGAATAAGCTTGTTCTGTTTG
>WOGN01000626.1:0-19353 GCA_015342105.1 Leptinotarsa texana
TTTGAAAATAAGAATTATAAATATATTTTTATATGTCTAGTTGTATAATTATTTTTTGGGTGATCTCATAAACATTCTGTAGGTAACTTTAAGGAATATAATTATAAAGAATTATAGGTATACCTACTTATTGAGACAGATTTTTGGATGGCCGAGAACCGATATAAAAATGGCCGATAATTGTGAGGGATGACTGAGAACCAGAAAAAAGTATTTTTTTCAGTTTTTCAGGTTTCTTTGCCGAAAGGTTTGAAGTAACAAAAAAAAAATATTTCGGAAGTTATTAACAACACATGACTCAATATTTTTCATTCGAAGCACATTTCAATGCAAAACCGTTTTCTGTACTTAATTTTAAAACAAAGTCGTTTTTTTTTCACTAAAAGGCCAAGAACCAGTACACTGACCCTATTTCAGAGAGAGTGAGGGAGAAATCAAGACGTGTGGAGACACCAGAAAGAAACTAAAGAATTGGCAGATATGAATGGATTTGACTCTACACTAGGTACATGACAGTCAGACATATCACAGAAAAAGAAAAAGGTGATGAGCATGCCCGCCAGACAAAGATCATCGTACAGTCCAGGACCATCTATGGGATACCAAAATTATTGCTAAAGAATCAGATGAGGAATTAAGTCAGTGAAAAAAGAACAATGAAAAATGTACCCTGGAACATAATGGAAAAATTTCATGAAAAGGCCACCTGGAATATAGAATAAAATCAGTTCAGAATAAATGTGGGGCTACTAACCGGGCACTATTCATATAAGACACCTGAAAACTTGGAAAAAATGAACCAGTCAGCTTCTAATTAATGAGTATTATTATTCATGTGAACAGATTTTTTTTGTATTATCGATTACTCTTAAGCAATGCTACGCTTTTACACCAGCTCATAAAGCTACCCTCCAATCTATACAGCTACCTTACAACCCTCACAACTATAATCATAAATTTTAAAGTTGAATGGAAAAAGATTTTGAAAGATATTTTTTATTGAGAACTATCAAATAAAAATTTTGAAATCAAACCTTAACTTGTAGCTAAAAGCATATTTGACTGAAAAATAATTTAAAATGATAAAAATGCTGGGATATAATATCAGATATAATCAACCAAAAATGCAGGAAGTCTGTGAAATATTCAATGGTAAATATCCTTGTGACGCACTGTTTGGAACCTTTGGGGTTGCAATGAATATTATTGGAGTTTTATCCCAACACCAAACCATTATTTTAAAACCTCAACACGTATTTCGATCACCAAGTGATCATCTTCAAAAGGAAGATTAAACTAAATATACGAACAATGTTATCCTTATTTATACCATAGATATCTCTGTTAAGTACCCGTGTCTTAAGTATCTTAAAAGCAATGTGTCCTTATGTAATAGTATGGTAAATCTGTAAACATAATATTATGAATAATGATGGTGGGCCATTACCTAATAGCATACTATATGTCTTGTTGAAATATTTTCATTGTTTACTTATTTCTAAACTCTCAAAGGCATCTAGATGCCTGTTGTTGTTAACTTGTTTAACTTATCTTAATGAACTAAAGTTTATGGAATGGTTTTGTTGCAAAATATGATGGGCAGTCGTAGAGGTATCTATGGTATAATATCTTTAGTTAATTTTACCCCTGAAGATGATCACTTGGTGATCGAAATATGTGTCAAGGTGTTAAAATAACGGTTTGTTGAGATAAAACTCCAGTAATGATCATATTGTCAATACCCTGATTGTCAAATCTCTCAATCCACAATAATTAGAATTGAATTGTGACTCTACTTCATAGATAATCCCAAAATAGATAAAACTTCGATATAAGATGACCAAAAATTAATTTTTTCACAAGGACAAAATACAAGCACTACAGGAAAATTCTTAAGGCGCTCTAGGAGCGGTGCCCGTAGCAATTCATAATGGATTTGAATCGTTGGAGATTAAATTTATTTGGAAATCATTCTCAGGAAGTTTATTCCACATAAACTCAGTTCTCCGATTGAAGATATCTTCAAATGAAAATACTTATACCATTATTTTGATTTTTTCTATTATGATATTTCAAAATTCTCAGATACAGTTTCTCATTCGACAATGAATAAAAATTCAAATATGTATATTTACCTTAAATTTATTCAACATAACATTTGTTATGATTAAAGAGTTGAGGCACATACACGATTACTTGCAAATTGAAGAAATAAATGATAATACTTCTTGCTAAGATCAAGACTGGTGTAAGAGCCAACCTTTACCTTCTTAGAGCTGAAGCTTGGATCTTCTTACCCAATTCTGAATTGTACTTGGGTAGAGTCACTTCAACTGAAATTCTCTTCAGTTCATTCTTGATCTGCACAAAGTAGTAATACATCAGAGTAGTGATATATTAGATCGACACTGTTTCAAGGTTAAGTCGTCATTAATGAAAACAAAGAAATGATTGTAGAGAGAAAGCTCCGAGAGACCAAGGAACTGTACAGTTATCTGGGAGAGGTGACTAAGTAGTTGATTAGCGAAGACTACTTGTAAGGAATTATCTTTAAAAAATCTGGAATACCATAATCCAAAAAGCAAGTCATAAAAACAGTTAATAAACTTTTCTTATTTTATGGTATATGTGATTCATGAACTTGCTCTGCATCTATAAAACAGAAAGCAACAAAACTAGATATACTCATTATACACATGCATTGAAGAAAACCTTAAAATTGAAACTATTTCTTTGATTTCAAAAGAGAACATAAAACCCACCACAAATTTGGATTTCCTACGATAATGAGAACATCCGATTAGCTTTTCAAGCTCTTCTAATTCTGGAGTATCATTAATTGGATTGGATGTTGTTTCCATTACGAGATAATTTCCAAATGTCACAATAAAATTGAATCCTTTTGATCAGATCACCAATATTCGAAATATTATTTTTATTCATCCAAAAACGGATTCTATCATATACACGACACTGGATTTTTATTTTTTACTGTCACCTCACCCTCACACTAACAACCACTCAAAATACTCAACGTCAATGTCACTATTGTGACGTCTGACGTCCGATGTCATGTCACTCATGTAATTAAAATATTTCCTTTGGCGTTTTCCTTTGCTAAAACTGGTGGTATAGAGGAACTACACTAGTTCTGAAATATTTCAACATTGGTGTATACTAATGGAATATAAATTCCACTACCATAAGTTTAGAAAAAGGTGAAGAAAGATAGGCAGAAAAAAATCATAGTCAAACGAGATTTTCTTTGAGTATTGACGAAAATTCAGAAAAAAAAACAGATTTCGAGTTGATTGATGGATTTAGGAACCGAAACATTTATATTCGGAAAATATAACTAATGTGGGTTAACCTTCGAATTAAGTGGCTTATATATAAATAAATAATTTTCATCAACTAAAATTTGTATTAGACACTTGCTGATAATGAGGTAAAATGTATTAATATTCGAGTAATTTTGGTAACGTAAAAGTTTCTTGAGCATTCTGTGTTCTGAGTTGAATCTATAATCATCTTCAACAACGGATTTACGACAAGAGCACACATTTGTTCATTAGTTTCTCGAATCTGAGTACAATTTTGCATTAATTTGTTATTGTATGCATTTTTTGAAACCAGTTCATCACACTATCTCACCTAGTAATATTTTTTAAATCTATTAGCCATTATGATGAGCTGATATTTGTGTGAACGAATATTATTCGCTGAACTAGACTGTCGAAAGGAGAAGGAATATAAAAAAAAGTACACCAAAATAATAATTTTGAAATATTTTTATTTATGACATGTCTTTTTTATTAGAACAACGATAAAAATAAAATGAAAACAACAATAAAAATTAATTGGCGCTCCGGGGCGACTTCATTGATTCCAATGGAACAACCGAATATTTAGGTCCTACAATTTTTATTGTTACATTAATTTCTTTTCTTTTAGATTTCAAATCTTTCAATACACATTTAAACAATGGAAATCCGGAAAAAAATATTTTTCATACTGTTGAGAAGGAACAGTCTGATAATGAACCAAAATTCTCCAATTTTCTCTAAATCATTTCATAAACTTCCATTCAATGTCATAGAACGTTTTGGGATATTTCAGTTATGGCCAATTATAAGGTAAAAACTTATTACTTGACTATAGAACTAAAATTTAGTAATTTTGTTTGATAATAGACTGAATTTTATATTATAATGTACCTATAGCTACACTTAATGTCAAATTCATTATGAACTGTCAAATATAATATTCACATAAGATCCGAATGTAATTAAATGCTAACCGATGCCAACCAGAAATGCTGACAACGGAGTCATTTTCTTAACGGAACAGATTCGATTCTGAAGTTTAAAAACGATTATTTACGAAATTAGGTTGATCTTTTCTTTCTGTCCATTGAGATAATTTCTGAAAAAATGGAAATTTGCTTTCGTTTCGTATTGTATATTTGATTATTTACTCTTATTATAATCAGTGTTACACTATTGAGATATTTGAACATTGGAGTAGCGACTCATACGTGTCGAATTTTCATTTTGTTTGAGAGTCATTGTCATTGTAACAGGTATTTTATTTGCAACACATATATTTTTCTCAGTTGGTCTCTTCGTATTTTACCAGTTGTCAGTTGTCGTAATGGCGTTTATGATTCACGTGACAGCTGACATTAATGACACACAACAGAGTAGCCAACCCATAGAAAATACATGTGCTTCAAACGAAATCCTTATTAGTCGAAATATGAAATGTTACAGATAGCTACATGATTCAAAGAGCTTGAAAGAGACCTACAATTATTCAGTTAGCGAAATTGTTCCAACAAGTAGTATCTAATGATTTTCATTGTTTCGGATAGCAGGACAGAACTTCTACTTATTTTTCAAGAGTCTCTGACTTTTTGGTAGACACTTCATGAGTTGAACGTATGACACTCCTCACACCGTGGGGTAAGTGATCATTGGGTCCGAGAATCATGACAGCCTTCTGCATTTGTCAGGCCAAGATTTCTGCCAGCATGATCTTAAGATTCGAGACAAGAGAGGGTATCATTCCACCAAGGACTCCAATAATCAGAACTAGCATCGTAACAGACTGGTATGGATAGAGTCTGCGGAGTTCGAAAAATAAATATCGATACTCCATCTGTTTTTTCTCCTCTTTTCGGATGATATTCGCCTTACCAAGAGTTGAAAAGTCCAAGACGAATATCGTCTTATTATCATTATTATTAGTATTATTTTTTCACCAGAGAGTAAGCTGGTCGGACTATATTCCCGAAGCTCTAACACATTTGGAAAGGCATGCAACTTTATTAACCAGTGACCACTCACCACACTATGAGGTAAGTGATCATTGGGTCCGAGAATCATGTGACCTAAGTATAATATTATTATTGAATTTCTTTATTAATATCATTTTCTTTATGAATCCAGATACTATACAATTGGATTCTTTTTAAAATACCTACAACAACAATTTTTTGTGGGACAAAGATCTTGAATTTTCAAATGTTCCCGCCCCGTTTGACAATTAACCAGTGGCTGGGTGTCGTTGATTTGTCAGTAGTGTGTGTAGTGCCTCAAAATGGCTACCAGTGATGATGAACCTATGCATCATTTATATGAGGTTTTTACTACTTGTTTTAATAAAATAGCCAACAAAGCCCCTGGTAAGTCCTTCATTACAGTGTCATTTATCGATATAATCCAGTGTTATGCTATTATTCCGTCATTATCCTTGATAAAACCCCAAAATAATACAATCCCAGCGCGTGTGTTCCCAAAACATTGAACAGCTTGCTTTAAAAACCCTTAGGTATAAATTTTAAATTTCGGTCAAAGTGCCCAAAGAACATTTTCCATGATTTATTCGACATTTTCAGCTGTTTTCAGGACTGCTCTGTCTTATTTTTTCCTAGGAATTCCGCTAATTTCATTCCGAAACATTTAATATTTGTGTCATTTTGGAATGTTAAGTTGCATAGGTTTCTTTTTCTGTTTACATCTTGGTTGGACCCATACTTATGTTGGTTTATTTTGAAATAGCAACCGAAAAAATATTGTGAACGAAATCGATTAGTAGTGTATTATTGAACTGAAAAAGTTAACCAATTGTTTCAACAAGTGATATTTGTTGTAACCTTACTTTAAAAAATAATAGAATGTTTTCTCATTAGAAAATAAGATCAATTAGACAAGCTATTTATTAAATTGACAATTATCAGAAATTATCAATTCAGACAACAAATCTACCTCAATAATACAGACAATTTCTGTTAAATTATCTAATAGATCTGTTGGTATATGTAAAAAAATGGGTTAACTGCACCACTTAATAGAATAACCATGGCATATAGTCTATTATACCAATATTAAACTTATTTTCACACACCAACAAAATATTTAGAAAACATTGAAGGGTAATCCAAGTCTAGTAAAATTCCAACTATTCAAAATTCATTAATTTACCAAATTTCACTGAATAATAAAGAAAATCCCTTGTCTCTTTTATGACCAGAGTCATTCATTCAACATAGTGGGAAATTATTATATGATGAAAATTGGAGGCTGTAGGTGTCCTTGTTTTACTCTTTGAATGAACAAAAATCATCATTCAAAAAAAGCAAATCATTATCAAAACAATCCACTTTGGAAGAGTCAACTTCTGGTTATTCTCAGAACCTTATTTTGTAAAACAAAAATGTCTTGTGAATTTCCTGTTTGAGTAGTATTACTTCAGAATGAACTTCAACTGAAAGAATGGAAGAAAAAAATATAATGTTTTTCCCATTGTAACCTCTTATTTACATACTACAAGTCAATTAATTTAAACAATAGTATTCATTTAGTGTTCGAAAATTGATGATGATTAAAATTTAATATTATTTTAAAAAAATGATATCTATAATAAATACAATATCAATATGTTGCTTCCTTACTACTAACTGTTGTAGGAATTACCTAAATTGTTCAATAATCAATCCAAAGTTAATAGTGAAATATTCAATAAGAGTGAGTTTTCAACTTCTTGAAAGATAGATGAATTAGAAAGTTCTGTTTGTTTAAACGATGGAAGTCCAAGCAGTGTGAAAACAGAAATGCTCTGATGGATAGAAAGGGTATATGAAGTCACGGCATTAAATTTACTTCGTTGGGACTTTTATTACACTTTTAAGTAATTGAATGGTTTCATTCTTATGAACAAAACAGATTATAGGGTTGCCATTTATTTCTATATACCTATATTGAAAACTTTTCTAGTGAGAATGAAGAGAATTGATATTCTTTTTTTTTTCAAAATAAGATGTCCCATACTTTGTAGATCGTAAACTAAGTACTTGTTGAAATAATAATTATAATAATAAATCTAATGACCATTTAATTTACTTTTCTGATATTTTTTATTAATTTCCGAAAACTTTTATGGTGAAAATTGTGAATACTCGCCTGCTTTTTTTAAATAAAGGTTGTCCCATATTCTGGATCTCAAAAATCTTTTGCCGAAATAATGATAATGACCATAAATCTAACAAACATTATTTTTTGTGTTTTTTCCAGCAATAATCTGTTTTTGAAAAAGTTTCTAATGGAAATGATGAGTTACAACCTTTATCTTTCGAATACCATTAGTTCATATTTTGTAGGTCATAAACTACTTGTTAAAATAGTAATAATAAGGGCCAAAAACTTAAGGATAATTTAATTTGAGTTTTTTGTATATTTTGATGAAAGTTGTCCCATATTTTGTAGGTCACAAATTATTTGCCGAAATAATGGTAATAATAATCAGGAATCTAACGATCATTATTTTTGTGTTTCTTCTACTAATATCGTATTTTGAAAAAGTTTCTAAAGGATATGCTGAATAATAATGTATGTCATTCGAATACCTATCATGTCATACTTTGTGGGTCGCGAACTACTCTTTGAAATAATGATGATATAGACCAAAAATTTTATGATAATTTCATTTTCATCCCTGATATTTTTTACTGTGTTTCTGAACACCTTTGTGATGGAAATTGTGAACACCGATTCTCTTTTTTAGATTGTCCTATATTTTGTAGGACACGAATTATTTGCATTATAATGATAATAATGACTATAATCATTTTTGTGTTTCTTTTTCTTTTATTTGTTATTTCCTAGAGGTACTTTTTCAATAAAGAAACACAAAAATGATGATTGTAGAATTATGGTGTTTATTATTATCATCATTTCCGCAAACAATTTTTGGCCTACAAACCATGGGACAACCTAGATTAGATTTTTCATTTATTATTATATAACTTGATTTGGAAAGAGAATATTACTTTTCTTCATTGTCAATAGAAATAAATTGCAACCCTATTCTCTATTTTGTTTATAAAAATGAAATATTCTATTCCATTGAATTATTTAAATGTATGATTGAAGTCTCAGCTGATAATTTTACTGACCTTAGATACAACCTCATGTTTTAAGCAACTTTAATGCCGCAGCTTCATAAACAGAACTGTGTTTCTATCCCATCAGAACGTTTCTGTTTTCACAAAGGTGGAAGTCCAAACCTACATTATGTGTATTTATAATAAACCCTTATTATTAGAGTGTTTTTGAACATTATTATTGGTGCTTACCTAACATAATGATAAATGTAGAAAAACATTTTACTAGAAATTGAATATTGTCCAACAAATGATATTTCTTTAGTAACTTTACAGAGGGGAAATAAAAAATATGTTGATTTCATTAACAAGTCTATAAAAACATCACAATAACAATAATAATTGCAAGATGATTTAATTACAGGGTTCGGAAGTTTAATAGGTAACTGCCACGAACTTAACAAATTGTCTGCTAGAGTGAATAACCTAAACATAAAAGTTTCTGAATTCTAATGGTGAGTTGCGAAATGAGTATCTTGATCAACCTAATTGTCTCAATTCAAACAGAAGTTATGTTGATTGGGAATATACTGGTCTGATGTTTTGAAAAAGATACCTTAACTCTAGCTCACTTCGGGTGCAAACTTACGTTGGATTATTTTTCGTATTGAATGAAATTTCTGCAGTATCTTCTGGTCTGGATCGTGCCATGGATAAAATTAATAACATATTAATACATACAGTTTTGTAACATATTTTTCACAAAAAAATGCCTCTCCAGATTTACTCAAGATTTTTCCATATTCAATGAATCCTTTGTGTTTCTAAACATACCTTGAAAAAAAAAGAATGATTGAATGGTAGCATTAATAATTATAATTTCCTGACATTTCTACTTCAAATATGTTCATACAGATTTCCATTTACATATAACAGAAAAATATAGTTTCATTTGAAATACTTTATTAACTTAAAAGTGATTTAAAATTCATTAATAAGAATCATGATGAAAAAAGATTGGAGGTATTGTACCCAGTCGTTGTATGATGAAACTGGGATATTCGGTGTTAGAAAAACTTACATTTTTCAGAGTTTATTATGGACTGCTAATTCTTCAATCAAATTTGTACAGCATGCTTTCAATACTCGTAACAGTTCAGTTAAGACCATGAATGTTTCACGATGCAGACTCACGCATAATCTAAAATTTATAACCAAGAGACCTAAACTTTACAACACTCTACCTGAATCATTGAAAGGCATGAGAAACAAACTCAAAATTCAAAATAGAGTTGAAAAAATTTGTTGATAATAATTATGATATGCTTCTTCTAATACTTGAATAATAAATATGTATCATTGGAGGTGTCTTTCAGAGCGCTTCAGACAGATCTTTCTCCCTCTCTCTTTCTCGTCCTCTATCTTCTTACTATCTCTTTCTTTCTATACTCTGTTCACTATGTTTGGTTATACGGAAAAATGTATACTATTTAGGTTGCTGGCTACAATACAAGCCTGCTTAGGTAGCCGCAACTTTCAGTAGAATTGTGTAATCTCTCCATTTCATGTATCTTTATTCATTTATTTTATTTTTTTATCTTTTTGTCATAGACACCTATATATTTTGTCTTGTTACTGAATTGAATAAATTTACTTACTGACTTACTATTAACAGTGGATGTCTAAGTACATAACGATTTAGTTAGACATCCACTTTTGAAAATCCAAAAATACCACCAATAGAACAAACGTTTTTATAAAATGTTATTTCATTAAATAGTATAATTCCCTGAATTCATATTTTTCTTTGTTTACTGCTTCATCACTTTTATTCACATTGTATCTGTTAGATTAGAAGGGTTAGCAAGTTATAATATACATTGATTATTTTCTATAGCGAGCGAGATCTAATTTTAACAGACTACCTGCAATTAATTACGATGTGTTTTTTAGTCGAATATGGGTTTTAATTATACTGAAGAATCATATGGAATACAACATGAACAGTGAGAAAAATAATAAATATAATAATGAGTAAGATCTTCCTCTTGAAGATGATCACTTGGTGATAGAAACAAGTGTTGAGGTGTTACAATAACGGTTTGGTGTTGGGAAAAAAACCCCAGTAATATTTATTGAGCCAAATAATGTTTATGTACCTATTTTAGAAAATTGACTTTTTTATCACCATATGAATCTATATCTTTTCTGTAATACCTAGTTGATATTTTTTAACATTTTTCTGAATACCGAGGTTTCAGTTGGTTTATTGAAATAGAAATAAAGTATTCGAGATGGTTCAGTTGTCTTTATAAGCTAATAAAAAATATACTTGGTGATATATAAGGTATGGTGGATATTGTAAAAAAGAAAAATAATGTTTACACACATTTTTGACACAATATTATATGTATAGAACAATTATCCGGTGGAATTCGAGTTTTCCTGGTTTTCGGTGGTGTTGGAAAGAGGGTATAGACTTTTGAAGGGAAGTTGTTGCACAGATGCCTGATGGTTTCACTTCAGCTTTCTGCGCTGCATTAGTTGGGTTAGCTGTTATTTTTCGATCAGGTATTTGCCATATGTATCTACAAAATCATAGGTCTCGCATGGGAGGCAAGAGTTTGATATTTTTACAAAATTACTAAACTATTGGAGTACGCAGCATGCAAAAGAATACTCTTTGAATATTTATTCCAATATTTCGACACTTTTCATTGTCATCATCAGGGTAACTACAAAAGTAAAAATGTGCTGCTTACCTAGTGCTCAAGTTTTGATAAAACTACTTAAATTATCCGTGAGATTGCAAAAAATGGAAAAATTATCACATATATGTACAGAACAACATTTTGGTGAATATGACAAATACAATCTTTGTAACAGGTTAATCTTTATTCCACAACGAATATTTGAAATATAAACTGAGTAGAGAAAAGTATCATCTGTATCATATAGTAGTATTTGTTTCAAAAGAATTTTTTTCTTTCGTGTAATTCAATGTTTATATGAAAGTAGTTGTTTCAGGAGGACTTTCTTTCAGTTTGTGTCTGAAAGTATAGAGTTACTTATTTTCAAATTGATTACTCCCTTCCTTTCTTTGGAAGATTCCCTCATCTTTTTTGTATCAAGATGGATTAGTAGAAAGCCAAAAACTTTCTTTCTCAAAAATTAATCACTCCTAAAAATATAACTCCTTCAATTCAAAGGTTAATCTTATTTGGAAAATAATATAACATTGTATTTGTCAAACTCACCTGTTTGTTTGTAAATATATGTGACAATTTTTCCACCAATTGCAAGCAACCTCACAGATAATGTAAGTAGTTTTATCAAAATTTATGCTTTATGTAAACAGCTTATTTTCGAAAGAAAGTTAAAATATAATGGATTTTTTTGTGCTGTGCAATCATCTTCATGGCTCTACTCAAACTGAACGTTTTATCTTCTTGTTTGTTTTTTCATACGGTTAGAAATCCTTAGTGTAGGTATTTGTCCTCTCCTTTCATCTGGATGTTTCTGTAAATTTGCCTGTACTTTGGTTATATCAGGTACTATCCTTTATATTGGTGTTTCTCTAGGTTCATTGTTTTTAGAAATGTGTATTTTTTGTGGAGTATATTGAATGTTAGGTCTTGTGTTTTGATTTGTATTTGTTCCTTGATAAGTGAATTATAACTTTTGAATTTATGGATGTTTAGGTTTTTCTAGATGTCCATACGGTTTCCTTCATTGACTTATTTTGAGTTTGATGTTTTCTGGCGGAGAAAAGTTATATTTGTTTTGTATGACGTGTGTTGCAAGGTTTGATTTATATGTTATTGGGTTCATGTATGTTGTTTTAGAGAAAATGGTTGATACAAAAGTCTCAGACCTTTATATTTCCTGCAACATTTAACTATTGAATTCGACTCTTTTCAATTGGAGGTCATATTGAGTGTAAATATAGAAAAACCATTTTCCACCTCTACAATTCACCTCACTTCATCTTGCATCCTTTGGATCAACTCTTGAATATGATTTATTTTTTTACATAATGAATAAACTATTTATTTTCATTCATTTCTATTTTGACACTGGTTTTTTTTCGAATTTTTTTGCATTGGCCTATTGTTTTGATGAAAATTAAAGAAATATAGGTTTATTTGTAGAAAATATTAACCCTGTTTCACTACACACTGACATGAATCAGCAACGCAACCATCGATATTAGCATTCAAGTCTTGTAGCAGCTTCCATCAATTCTTTGTATTCTTTTTGATACTGTTTCTTATTACCAGAGGCTGTACTTGCTGATACGGCTCTACCAACATATGAAATGGCCCGCTCTCCTTTGATAGCGGTTATTATCCTAGGTTGTACGTAAGGCCAAGCTCCTTGGTTCTTGTGTTCTTCTTGCAACCAAACAATCTTTGCGTTGGGGTATTTTGCACATTCTTTTTTAACCAAATCAAAAGGAAACGGCGTTATCTGCTCCACGCGAGCCATTGCGATTTTAGAATCGATTCCTTTTTCTTTAAGCAATTTTGCAACTTCGTAAAAAATTTTCCCAGAGCAGAACATCAATTTCTCCACTCCCTCCGGGTTTTCACTAGCAGGTCCTTCGGCTGGTATGAGTCGATGGAACTCAGAGCCTTCCTCCATGTCGCAAAACGGGCTTCTGCAAGCTGGATGTCGAAGCAAACTTTTGGGGGTCATTAGTATAAGGGGTTTCCTGAAGGGCAATGCTATTTGCCTTCTAAGAATGTGAAACAAATTAGCCGGGGTCGTACAGTTTGCCACAATCCAGTTTATATGTTGAAGTTGGCGAATGGCGAACTGTTCATCTTCCGTTGGAAAGTCGTCCGCGTCATCCGAAGAGAGCTGTAGGAAACGTTCTAATCGAGCGCTGGAATGCTCAGGTCCCATACCTTCTAGTCCATGTGGCAGATACAAAACTATACCGGACTGTCTCAACCACTTCGCCTGTCCACTAGCCAAATAGAGGTCAGTGATGCATTGTGCAACATTGTTGAAGTCGCCGAATTGCGCCTCCCAAATAACCAAAGCGTTCGGATTCGCTAGTGAGTAACCGTGCTCAAACCCTAGAACAGCATACTCGCTCAAGTGACTGTTGCATATCGTATATGGTGCTTGGTCGGGATAGAGATTACATAGGGGCCGATATTCTTCTCCGTCGTTGGTTTGGTGGTGAAGTACGTGGTGTCTGTGAGAGAAAGTTCCTCTTTCAACATCTTCTCCGGATACCCTCACGTGGATACCTTCTTTTAATAAGGACCCGTAAGCCAGTGCTTCCCCTATGGCCCAATCAGCCACTTTATTTTGTACCATTTCCATTCTGGCTGCCAAAATGCGCTCAATACCTTTGTGCAGCTTGAATTGGGATGTGTTCGGAGGAGGAGAAGCGAATTTTCTGCCAACGTGTGCCAATATTTCTTCTTTTACACCGGTTGGGTTAGCTTTTAGTGGATCCTTGCCTTCAAAGAAACCAGACCACGGGCTGTCGATCCAATCACTGTATTTCATGTGGGTTTCCTTACTCGCTTTCTGGAATTCTTCTTCGCATATTTTGTCGTATTTGTCTTGGATTTCTTTCACCTCCGCTTCTTTGGCAACCCCTTCTTTGATTAGCTTCTCCGCATAAAGTTCCAAGCAATTCTTCATACTATGGATCTTTTGGTACATGAGCGGTTGGGTGAACATGGGTTCATCCAACTCGTTGTGGCCGTACCTTCTGTATCCTACTAGATCAATGACCACGTCTCTGTGGAAAGTTGCTCTCCATTCTGCAGCGACTTTACTGACGTGCGTGACACTGTCCGGATCATCAGCGTTTACGTGGAATATCGGCGCGTGCACTACTTTACCAACATCAGTGCAATAAATTGAAGACCTTGCGAAACGAGGATCCGTGGTGAAACCTATTTGGTTATTAGCGACTATATGGATAGTACCGTGTGTAGTGTAATTTGGTAACTGCGACAGATGCATGGTTTCAAAGCAAACACCTTGGCCAGCGTAAGCAGCGTCTCCGTGTAAAACGATTGGCAAGACTTCCTTTCCTTCACAGTCTCCCCTGTAGAATTGTTCTGCCCTGGTTTTTCCCAGGGCCACAGGAGCCACCAGTTCCAGATGAGAGGGATTCGCGACTATGCTTAATTGAATATTTTTGTTTGTGACGCGATTCAGTCGCTGAACAGTCATCCCCAGGTGGTATTTGACGTCACCAGTACCTTCGTCGGTGGCTTCTAATCCAGCGAATTGAGTAAATATTTTATAGAGAGGTTGGCGACAAACATTGGCCAATACGTTGATCCTACCTCGATGCGGCATAGCGATGATGACGCTCTGCACACCCATTTCTGAAGACTTGTCTATCACCGTTTTCATCGAAGGTATTAATGAATCACATCCTTCGAGTCCGAATCGTTTTTCTGACGGATATTTTTTTTGGAGGAAATGTTCGAACCTTGTGGAGCGGGTCAATCGGGCCAAGGTCAACCTTCGTTCATCCTGAGTGAGATTCGTAACGCCGGGAACTTCGAAACGTTCTCGAATCCAGTTGCTTTGTTCTACGCTGTTGATGTACATGTATTCCACGCCGATATGTCGGCAGTATGCCAGCTCCAGCCGTTTTATGATTTCCGATAGGGGAAGCGATTTGTCTTTGCCACCTATAGACGTAGTTGATGGCAGTTTGAACACTTTGGATAAGTCTCCTTCTTTCAGCTTATGATCCCGCATGATTATGTCAGGAGGAACTTTACCTGTTTGAGTAAGAGTGGTAGTGCTATCTGAATACATTATCCCCAACGGATCAATTTTGGCGAGTCTGTGACCCCGTACTTGATAACCTCTGATCATTGCCTGTACTGCTAAATGGTTTTCTATAGAGTTATCTCCTAATCCACCTCCTCCACCACCTTCACAGTCGGGATGCTTCGCCAAATACGTTTTTAGCGGAACTTCGTTTTTGCTGATGGGGGCCAAACCAGAAGGGGGCGGGTGATAACCTGGGCCACCTGAAGCTGAGTTGCGGAAGTAAGCATCCCACGATGCATGGACACTGCTTGGGTTCGATAGCCAAGCTTTGTACATATCTTCTACATATTGAGCTGATGTACCATTTAAAAAGGGCTCCTTTTCTACTGGAACACTGCAGTATCTTCTTAGGGTGGGGATAGGTGTGGTTTCAATCGGAAGAAAGAACGTACTTTTCTTCACATAATTTATCCTTTTTATCGTTCGATGCATTCTTAAATGATCTTGAGGGCCAATTTAATTTAAAAAGACTATTTCTTTTATTTAGATTTTGATTGGAAAGTTGTCAGAAAATTATTTCAACGTGCCATAATATTGACAATGGTCGATTAGCCAACTTAGTGAGGAAACAGTTTTTTACAGGGACTTTTATAAGGTTCAGGAAAAAGAAAACGAAGTGACCAAAATAAAACAAAATGTTTGGGCGCAATTCAATTTTTATTATAATCAACGTGTGTAAGCTCTTATAAATCAGAAGTCGAAATTTGTCGGTTGAAACTACATGCGGAAATATGACCAATCAAATATCGAAAATTCGAATATGGTTGTTCTTTTCGATACTTGAAGATTGAAGTAAATTGACCAGTAAATTATTAAAAAATATATACAGTGAGTGCCACATTGAACTTTTATCAATAGAAAATTGACGAAAATTGTATAAAAAAATTGGATATTAATGCATTCGGCTTTTTAAAATTGTTCACCAATATAAGAACATTGGAGTTACTATTAAAGATAACCAAATCCGGGCTGGTAGGCCGTGGTCGAATGGAAGCTAAACTACCAAACGTTTCGTCTACTATTGCAGCAGGCATCATCAGTTTTATATGCGTTGACTGTGAGGAAACCGATTAGAAACGTGACTCATCAGAGTTACTTTCAAAAAATATCAAAAAGATCTACTCATACTTTAAGACTGTCAATTGTTAATTTTGTCATATTTTTCAATTCTGAGCTGTTTTATTCCTTACTAACAAGCAGACATACTGCTTCGTAAAGTACACTGTATTTAATCTATGTTTTTATATATTCGATGAATGAAGATAGCATACGTCCCCTTTTTCAATGAAGTCTCTGTTGAAAATTTGTTTTGTTTATTTATCTATTTATGAATGAAAAAACCTCAATTTAGTTCACAGAGTATTAAAACTAATACCATTAAGTGTAATTTACACAGTTATTTTGTAGTGAAAAAACAATTTTGTCAGACTACATATTAAGGGAGAGCGATGAAATCTCCATTTACGAAAACGCCATCTATCGGATCGACAGAGAACTTGATCCTCGAACATCAAAGGTGAACATTGCTGCCCTGGACGGTCAGTTGCGGTCAATATCGACCGCCGACGAGATTCGACCTCTGTCTTTCACTGTAGCTTTCACTACTAGACAACTAGCAAACACAACGCATATATAATCCAATATCAGACAGCGTTGTTTCGACCCGACATAGGTCTCATCAGTGGTGCTAGGCGGAACCACAAATGCATTGCTGGACTCAACTGCCCTTAAATGACAAACCCGACTGAAATTTCTAATGGAAGTTACATGTGACACAGTGTATTTGGTAGTGAAGGTTGATTAGTAAATCAGTAGGTAGATTGATGGTTTTGTTTTTAAAAAGTATCTGTGACTATCTTACTTCACAAAATAGTAAAGTGTACTAGGATTTGAAGAGGTGAATGGGAGCTCGACTGTGTAAATTATATTCTGAGCTTTGATTAGGTGATTGGAAGAAGTATCTTAACTGTTCAAAATATCCATTCTGTTCTAAACTCCTCTCCAACATTAATAGCAGCTATATATGTTTACAAAATATTAGAATATGTTTTTCCGTTAACCAGCACCCCTAAAAAGAACAACCCTCAGAAGTCGAAACTTGTGCAAGCTAATGACTAACGAGGTCTTACCTTTTAACGTGATTCCTATATATATAGCATATATACTTTATAATCAACTGATTTAAGGTATCTTGGAAAGGTGTCGAATATTGCCATATTTTTCGGTTCCTTTGTTCAATTCTAAAGTTCGGTGAACTTTGTCATTAAATCAAGAACTGACATTGGTGTGCACTGTCCATCCTCTGTAGGTGTAAGTAAAAATCCAATGCCAATTTATTCTTGAATAGAGTAACCATTTTCGCAGTTCATTCACTTTTTGAAAATATCACTGAATAGTATATCGAGTAAAACTGAATTGCTTTTTTAATATAAACGGTTTAAATTTGATGAATTTTTTTTAAAGCAGGTTTTAAGAATGTTTTCAACTAAAATAGAAGGCTTTCTGTGCAATTCCAGTTATGATAATTGAAAACCTACTATTTAACAAATGAACTACCAACAATTATTTACTATTATATTACTTTTGATGTAAATTATAATTTTGTTTTTTTGGAACATGATGGTCAAAAAATAATAAATTGTGGTACCAAAAATAATTGAAAGCCTTCGAAAATCTTTGATCGACCAAGATTTAAGATTCTAAGGGTAACATCTAACACTCTTAGGGGGTTGAACTGTAAGTATAGTCGAAGTAACCGATATAGTAATTCTTAAAGCTATCGGCGAAGTCAAAGGCCCAAAACACCAATACAAAGAAATAATGCCGCTGGACTGAAGAATTGGCGGTTCGTATTGGATAATTTTTACTAACTAAATGATTTGCTGAAGAGTCATAAAATTAAATTTGAAGTCATGTTTGGGTGACCAATAGAATGTGAGGATGGTTAGAAGAATCGTGTTGTCAATGTTCAGTTCAGGAACCGATCGCGATTTGAGTGTTGAAATTCGATATTGGTGAAGTTATGATCATATAAAATTTTATTTGTTTAAAATGTGGCGTCCTTGGGCAAGTACTAATAGTAATAACGAGTGTGATAACAACGCAGACTTTTTCCTGTGTAGTGATTCCAATAGGGCTGGTGAACAAAGCGAATGAGAGATACTAGTGAATAAGATTTGGATGCATTTGAATATTGAAACAGAGAGGATGTTTCAATGTATACAAGAATCTACATATCAAGTATACATATCTATCATATCAAGGGAAAAAACTATTACAAGCAACATCAGATTTGACCTAAATTCCTTTCTCAACTGTACGTAAAATAGTCAAAAACAAACCTTATGAACGCAAGACGCGATTTGATGCGGGATTACCAAAACCTTTACATGCTCATCTAATAAAATCATTAAAAAACAATATACGACTGTTACAACAGCAATGAGATTCCTACAATTCAAATCATAAGGAAGAAATTGAACTTCCGGCCATAACGTGAGCTGCTGTGTGACAAAACTCTTCAGAATTGGATAAAGAAACTAGGATTTAGATTCAAAATAATAAACAAACTACAGTCAGTTATGGAAAGCAGAAGAATAGTGAAATTGCGTAACAAATACTTTGAACTAAATATATTCAAATATATTCTATTTGGACCAAAGTTGGTACGACACTCACGACACAGTTACGAAAGAGTGGACTGATGGTTCGAGAATGTGTATGCCTAACATGCCTGCAAACAAAGGATCGCGACTAATCATTGTGCATTGAGGAGGAAGTAAAGGAAGGGTTCCGAATTCTTTGAAATTATGTGGAAAAAAACTTGATTGAGGACTGCAATGTTGACTATCATAAGAACATGGAAGCTAATATTTTTGAGGAATGGTTTGAAAACACATTGATTCCAAATTTGGATGCGAATAGTGTAATAGTTCTTGACAAACGCTTCCTATCATTCGCGACAGCTCATCAAAGTACCGAATAAAAATTCGAGGAAAGATGAAATACAAAGTTTTTTAACAATTTGTATTTTGAAGATAACTATACCAAAAACCAACTGCTTTTACAGACAAAAACATATGAAAAAGTGTATGCCCTTGAGAGTATTGCTGAAAAGTATGGACACACCATTTTGAGACTTCCCCCCT
>WOGN01000627.1:0-23211 GCA_015342105.1 Leptinotarsa texana
GCCCTCCCGAATGTATCAGGGCTCCGGGGGATAGGGCCTGACCAGCGCACACTACGGTGAAAAAAAATAAATGTATTCATTGTTTACAACTAATGAGGTTCATCAGTTAATGAGCAAAAATATGGACAAAAATATGAATAAGTTGAAAATAAAAGGCGAAGTTCAATTTTTAAAACGATAAATCGTTACTAATTGCTTTTCCACTTGACCTTAAAAAGTCGCTGCGGTGTTATAAGAGCATTATTATAAAATAATCAATTCTACTATAATCAAGACAGGGCATGATCAGAATAATAATAAAATAGATCACTGAGTTTCAAATAAATATTTTTTAAATTCAATTTGAAATCGAAGCCTACTCTTTTTGATTATTTCAGGAATATTATTATAAATTGCGTAAACTTGATAACTGAAACTGCGCCTGGAAAGTTCAAGTCGACAACTAAGAGGTGTTAATAAACCTGTACTTCTAACATTTAGGTTGTGAACATCTGTCCGATGAGTAATTTTTCTATGCAGATATGTTTGGGTTTTGGTAAGTAGAATTTATGGAAGAGTGGGTACTGCAGAATGAAGAACTCTTCTATTACTCATATTCAACCAGTGAACAGTTTCGAGTTTCTGTGAAATTATTTGACGTCTCCCAATGCCATAGATCAACTTCAAGCAAGAATTTTGACTTTTGTAAAGTTTTGATTTATATTGTCTATTTAAACATGGACCAAAGAGTATATCTACATAATTGAAATTTGAAAGTAATGTTGCGTCACATAATATCGTTTTCAACCTCAATGTCTTCGACCGTATATAATCCTTAACATGAAATATGCACGTTGTAAGAGTATATTGACGTCTTTTCAAATATGAGATCGGTGTCTAGGAGAACTCCCAGACTTTTTACTTCTTGAACAGTTGTGAGAAGTTTCATTTATACTCACATTAAAATCATCAAGTATACAGTACTGTGATTGATTTTGGAGCCGAAAACAGTGATATTAGATTTACTATTATCAATAATCAGACAGTGGTTTGAGGCTGCCCCTGTGAAAGCTTTGAGATCTTCATTTATTCGACAAGCAGTATCAGTCATTTGTGGTGAAAATCTATAATAGAGTTGAATGTCATCGGCATATAGGTATATTTTGTATTACTGAAGATTATTGATAACATTCGACGTATATATGACAAATAGCAGTGGACCCAAAATAGACCCTTGAGGAACGCCACGGTTTAATGAAATATATTGGGATTCAACTCCGTCTATATTGACCTTTCTGCTGACGATTTTCCAAGGGCGAAAAAGTACTCATAGTGATGCTGTTTTTGGTTCGAAAACTGATGTGAAGATATGTTAATACCTGAGTCAATATACAGATTTGATCGAAAGATTATTATAGTTGTGTGTGTAGTTTAGTTCTTTTCGCCAGTAACACTTGAGGTAACAATTGCTTATTTCATTTCATGTGGATCGGGGCACAATGTTCAGGGAATATAGGGATACTATTCCTTTTTGCCTCGTCCTTGTCATGTAAATACTATTTTCTATGTACTGATAATATATTTTGTTGTCTTTCTACGTGGACAAGATTTTTTGTTCAGTTTATACTTCGATAACTGCTATTCAAGCTAACGTATGTTGTTAGCTTTTGGTTACAAGTCATTACAATTTCACAATCAATTTGGATCGCATATGAAAGAACCGAATTGTTTTCCAAACTCTACCTAATATCTTGTTTACCATTAATCAATTGCGTGATTTTGGTACTATTGTTGTATATAAGAATAAAGTTTTAGCAAAAATTATCCAATTATTATTATAGATAGCATGTGAAATGATTTGAATATTCATGAAGCATAAAGATGTTTTTTTCCCACGGGTAAAATGTTTCGCAAAAATACTTGAACTCTCGTCGTCAATTGTAAAATGGAATATTTGTACATTCAATATTTATTTCTTTCACCGGTGCTAGGCATCCAACATTGTTTACAAAACCAATATCTGAAAAGTGGTTCATATCGATCTAGCGTGTTTATGTGATTGTTGAGTTCTTTTCTGCAATTACGCCTGACAATTGATTGTCAGTGATCCATAGACCAAGAATGCATGATGAATGTCTTCCGCATCAATAAATCGCGGATATATTAAAGATTCCTTGCGCTTCAGGTATTCTAATTGGGTATTTATACCAGGAAACTAACAGTGTTAACTGAAGACGTGAAACTGGGCATCCTAGGATAACAAATTCAAAAAAAACATCACTCTCTAGCAGGATATATACGTAGGAATCGAATTACAGGCTCAGCTATCAAAATCATACAAGAAGCTTGTTTGGTTGATTATTTTCAGTACCACATCACAGCGAGCCCTTGCTAGAGCCAAATCGCGATCTACGGGGTCATTGAAAGTACTTCCCAGACACATAGCCGCTCGTCTGCAAAGGGCACAGGAACACGGAAACTAGCTTTTATCTCTGTAGCAAAATGTACTCTTGGACGAAACCAGATTTCGTGTAGTGAGCAACATGGAGTTTGGAGAGGAGCAGGGTGACAGAAAAGACTATGTTTCGCCAGAGAACTAGTTACATACCAAGGAAAATCAGTAATGTTTGGCAAAGGTATAATGCATGGTCGTCGAACGCAGCTTATTCCCATTCCAGACACTATGACAGAAGATATATATGTTTGAAACGTTATTGAACCCATCATTTATTCAGTTTCATTTTCATGGATGACAGTCCTAGGCCTCATCGCACAAGAAGACTTCTAAAAGTATTCGAAGATTACCATTTGGAGCAAGTGAATTTCAAAGATGAGTGGAATAATAGTGATAAAGAAGCCTGACCAGAGAAAAATTCCAGAGACCTTCCAGACCAGAGATCTTCTTCTCCCAGAGACCTCCTTCTCCCAGAGAAGAAGGTCACTGCTAATATCTTCCTAACTGAATGAATCTCTTGAATTCCTGCCTGAAATAAAGTCGTATAGGAACTAGGTAGGAGATCCCTATTATGGATCTGCGACTACAGATACGTGAATCAGAACCTGAAGGCGTTTTTATGCATCAGTGAACCGTACCTGTCCACTCTTAGTAATTTTTCTCCTCTACTTGGCAACACAAATATAAAAAACAGCTCATAGTTGACTATTGAAGGTATCGAGTTGGGGAATATTCTGTAACTTCAAGCTCCACATACAACTATCTCGCGCAATTATGTTTATTATCCATCTAGCCACTTCGAAAAGATGTGTAAGGTTCAGAAGGTAGTTGTTTTTTTTTTGGCATCAGGCAATAGCCTCGCATTTGTCTGATAATTATAACAAATGTCCAATGTATTTGTTTGGGACTCAAACCACAGTTCTTTCGAAATGTCCATGGTGATAGTCTGGCTTTGTGTAAAACGATTTTCAGGAAAGCTATTCAGGTAAGTTTATAACAATGGATAATGCCTAGACAGTAAAATTGAATTATCTAGATTTCTCTTTCTGGTGACTACCAGTTTTACTGGAGTTTACAGACATCTGGTCTTTCTGGAACCAGCTATGAAAATCATTCGATTCCAGTCATTTCATTGAACAAAAACCTTATTAGTTACTGACTTTGAAGACGTTAATGTATAGTTTCATATAAATATGCCCAGCAACCGCGTACCATCTGCAGACACCTCATTAACACCCGCACTAAACCAATCATACTCTATCCAGTCAAGATCCAACTTAGCTCGTCACATCTAATCAAGCGACAGAGCGCATCGCATTCGCAAACGGCATATTCAAAAGGTAATCATCTAACAGGTATAATCGACATGACGGATTACGCACAGTACGTCACTGCCGCCATTGATCCTGGCTCTGATGCTGCTGCATAAACCGCGGCTGTTAGTGATGCACGACATCAATGAGATTAAATCTGGAATTATGCGATTCGAAGCCATGTGTATGCGTTTGCTCACGCACGTGCATGCTACTCCAATTAATAGGAATCGATGAGCCGGGCACAAACGTATTCGGCACCAGAGGCGTATGTCGAGAATGGGTCTCCATGGACGTATATAGCATTCAACAACATATGCAGAAAATGAAATTGCATGCAGTGTTAAAATTTACCTTTTTATGATTTTCATTAAATTACCTAGAAACTAAAAATATACAACTTCGATGTTTATTTATTAATTATTGTTATAACACTTTTGAAATATTGCTTCCATGAGATCCGTTAAATTCTAAGTTTCTGTGCCCTGAAAATAATATGCTCTCTGGTAATTTTCATCCAAAAATTACCGTGCCACTACACTAAAGTGTGGTGGAGCACCATCGTGCCTGTACCGCATACGAAATCTCTCCATGACTGGAATTTCTTCTAAAAGTCCAGGTGAAACACATTCTAAAAACCTTTGGTATTCTTCTCCATTAAGTCTAGGTGGAAGGAAGTGGTGGAAGAAAGCCCAATGAGATGGTCACCGAGACTTCTTACCCAAATATTGAAAGAAAACTGTTCTTGAAAATTATTTGATGATAATTAAATTTGGGAAAAACAAGCTTCATCTATAAACAATATTCGACTTAGGAAACCTGGATTTCTTCTTATTTTACCGCGTAACCAATTAGAAAAAGCTAGTATTACATGCCAATAGAGCTTGCACACGTTGAATGTGATAGGTATATAGCTGCTGGACTCACTTAAAATCCACCACACTGTGACATGGGTAATATTCAGTTCTTTAGCTATTTTCCGAGTACTGGTATGATGATTTACTTCAATCTCATTTGAAACAGCTTCTTCAATTTGAACTGTTCGTACCGTTGCAGGCCTCTCAATGACAATCGTCGATTCTGCAGAACAGATTTGAAAGGAATAAATAACGGATTGGTTCACATCCAACCGACTGAGTTTCAATTTCTCAAAACCTTATGGGATATTGTTTTCGAAGCACCAAAATAATGACCAAGATTTACCAGCTTCAGAGGATGATCATTCCAATCCTTCTAGTTCAACCAAGTTTTCAGGAATTCAGGTATTCCAAATCGAATATTTTTATGCATACGATATCACAATATCAATATTGATACAATATACAAAAGCATAAATTCGCTAGGGATCAAATCCATTTGGAAGAACGTTATCAGGAAGTTTATTCCATATGAACGTAGTTTTCCAAGCGAATGAGTTCTCAGACAGTGAAGTTAGAGGTGTACTGAGTCGAATCTCAAAACGATGGGCAGCCACAGTTCATTGCGTATTTCTAATATATTCCGCTCTTGGTGAAATGAAATGTTCCAAGTCATTTTAACACCTCTTGTTGAAGTATCTATGAAACGGAGACAAATCTCAAACCTTTCTTTGATGTTCCAGGCTATGAAGGTTGCACGGGATGTTCGCGTCACCAATCAGGCGAATGGCTCTTCCCTGGATGGAATCCATAAAGCTTAGATCAGAAGATCTGATCTGAGCTTTATGAAGAATCAAAAGTTATTGAGGTGTGTATAGTTTTCTGGTTCGGAACAGTGTTTCAAGCTTTTGAGCAGTGTAACGTTTTCGTTTTCACTCACTGCGTATTTTTTTGTTTTAAGGTGATCAATGTTCCATTCTGTACATTGCTCCAGTTTAGGAACTGCAAAATATAGTAATATTTTCACCAAATAGTTTTCCTAAACCACCCAATCTGATAAAACGTATCAACCTATCTCCCTTGTACACTTGTACAGCTGACTCGTTTAACGGTCATTTTGCAAGCCATATATTGGTAAATTGTTAAGGAGAACCTATACATTCGCAAATGATATTATGTGTTGACAAATTTACCTTTCCGCATTCCGTCTCTCTTTTCCTTTAATAAACTGTTAGACTTTGTTTAGTGTCGTCTCTTGTGTGTGAACTCTATGAAGATCCCACAAATTTGACATAATTATTCCGATCCCTTTTAATTAGAAGCGAATCATGTTATGTGATGTATAATGACAGTACCTTTTTGTGTTTGATATTAAAAACATTGTCTTTCGGAGAATCTAGTTAACGATTCATTTGCAGAAAATAACCCTCTTGTTACCAGAGGTGAGTCCACGACTCCATTGTGTTTTTATTATTCCAAGAATGTACGCGAATATTCTTATAGAGTTTTTCTTTCCTACGAAAAATTTTCTTAACCTAATCCTGCATCCCGAAGGATTTGGAAACGTTAACCAAGGCCACAAGAATGTTCGTATTCACTGATTCGGCCCTATTTATCCATTTGGATGTACTTTTAGTCCGGATTTACCAATTAGCGAGTGATAAGGCGAAAAGAAAAAATACAACCATTCTTCCTTTATTACTGCTTGAAGAACTCATCTGCTCTACGGTTGTTACTTCTTTAGAATCAACGTTGGATGAAAGGCCAGTTATAGATGATAGAGTTTTTTTAGTATTATAGTTTTGATTTAATTCTTACTTTCAATATTTAACTGTTTATATTTATCCATTGGAACAAACCATTCATAATTATTTATATAAATTTGCTACATCATCAATATTCAAGCCCTTTTGAGGTAACATAAAACACAAAAACATCTTATTCCCCATTAGGAAAAATTCATGAATTTTGCCCTGGGTACACGCTTTTTCTTATATATTTATATATACTGGTATCAGCAAGTTATCCGTCAAGTAGGCTTGAGAAGGTTCAATATATATGATCGTATGCTTTGTTATAATTGCATAATAGTACCGTGCGCCTTAATATTTATCTCATTGAATAATATGAAATTGGTATGTCTTTCTTTTATTTCAGCGGTTGTATCAACTCTCTACCTTAGGTTTCTGATCTTTTCCAAATAAGACCTTATAGAAAAAGACAGTGGCGCCCTTATTGTATCCTTATTTTATTCAACAGAATGGCAGTAATCAATCCACTCCCATATGCCGCCGACGAACAGCTGCAAATTCGCAATCTTTCACTATGTTATCTCGAGAATCAAGAATCAGTCGTAGAAATGTTTTCACTATCCTTCATAAGTAGAAATTTCATCCATATACGATTAGACTAGTTCATGAATTTTACCAAGATGATTTCGATTGACGTATCGAGTTTTGTGAAAGACTCACTAAACGGATCAACTGGCATCAGAATTTCTCGTATAAAATTTGTAAGTAACGACCTTAAAAACTGAATGTTTGGGCAGGAATTTTAGGTGACCACATCATAGGACCTTTTTTTCAGTGATAATTTGACTACTTGGACTATTTGCACAAATATAGTCAAATGATAATTTGACTATATTTGGATATGTTGGAGAATAGAATAATACCGTGCATCAATTGGGCAATTATGGACGATATACATTTATTCGAGAACGAAATAGTTTTTCAGCACGATGGTACACCTTCTCATTATCTAGCTCCAGTGCGACAATTCCTGACCGCTGGATTGACAGAAGAGGTCCTACAGAATGGCCACCAGGGTCTCCGGATCTCACTCCTGTAGATTTTTTTCTATAGGGTAATTTGAAGTCTGAAGTGTATGAGAATGAGAGAATGAGGAATTGCAGAGAAATAACTCCCTGGATTCTCAATCGTGTCAGGGCAGCAACGGAAGCTCATTTGTACCATTGTATGGAAGTTGGTGAAACATTTTTGAACATTTACTATAGAAAATTTCATTCTTCTCATTGTCCAGTCATCCGATTTTGATTCAAGAATCAATAAAAATATTTTTTTCTGATTTATTGCTTCCATATTTGTCTCTAGGACAAATATGTCAAAATGTGTGCCCTGTATACTATTGTTGAGGAGTTTTGTTTATTTTTCCTGCAAATCATTGTACCAAAAGTTATTCAGGTTGGCTCATTTTAAATAGAATGTACTGTATAATTAAACCTAATCATGTTACTGGAAAAGCTTCTCCTCACGAATAGGAAAGCTGCACCAACATCTTCCAATTTTGAAGCTTTATGAAGCATGAATGGGGAATGTTTATCCTGGCGAAAATCAAGTAGTTTTCATAAAAGAGCTCTAAAACAAAACATTTTAAACTTATCATTTCAACCTTTATATTTAAAAAATTATTCATATACTTAAAAAAGAGGAATGAAATAATGCATTCAACATTCAAAGGGATTCGTTTCTATTTCACCATCTGGCCACATCGGCTACAGCTAATAACAGACGTGCTGTTCTGTTTACTTATGTTCCGAGTTCCGAGACATTCTATGACATATGACATTTTGTGCATCTAACCTATCTTCCTCTATATAAATGAATAACAAAACAACTGTTGTTCATATGTTTTGTGGAGGTGGTATAATTTATATTTTGCCCCAATTGTTGATTTATAAAGATGATTTTCCTTTTTCAAAGTAGAATATCTAGGTACGTATAAATTATTTCAACTTGATATAAGCGATGTTGCCAATATGTTAATTAGAAACAAATCCCTTTGAAAATTGAAACCCAACATTTAAAACAACAATTTCAATACTTTACGAAGTGAACTTGAAAAACTCATGAAATAAACTCAACTTCATTTTGTCCAAACTTGCATATGCTGTAATAACCCAAATTGAGGAACATTCCCCATTAGACAATCTTTGGAAAAGTACTTTGGGATTTTGATTGAACCACCGAAAAAACCACAATTTCAGTGAGTTATGAATTTCAATGACAAGGAGAATTATGGAAACGCAAATCCAATTTCTCTGTGTAGAGCAAACATTCGCGGTTATCTGCAAAAAAACAGCCGAGCAAACAATGCACCGATGACACAACCAAGGTCGTCTTGTCAAAGATAAAAAATTATGCAAATACCGCCCAACCAGCATATTGAGATACAGCAAATGATAATATTTGATGAATATTCATCATCAGCGAGCTGGTATTAAACATCCTTGCGCTGTGACATTGGTAACCCAGGATTTTTTCTTGGTTTCCGATAACAAGCCCTTATCAGCCGAGGGAAGTCATTTGCGGATATGGCGAAACGTATTTAGTATGCATTATGCACTTTTTACGACTGAAGTCGTAAATTCGATATGATACTTCATAAATGAAGGCTAAGTGAACAAAGGGGATCATTTTCGAGGAAATTATGTACAGCTAGTCGAAATCTGCTTGTCATCGATTGCTCAAAGTGGGAAGAACAAGAATGAATTAGAATTTTATATAGTTGCACTTTTCATCTGTAGTAAGAGGGCATACCTGAAGACTGGCTTTGAATCAAACAGTTGATTTTGGTCAGTCTTTCCTTACCTATATAGTACTGAGAATTTTAGAAACGAGTGACACCTACGGCCTGATGACAATTGCAGAACTCGCTAAACGTCACACCCATGATCAGTCCCTAAAGAGATGGGATAAAATCAAAGGCTGCAATCTTTCCAGGATCACTCTGGGCGACACTGGGAAGCTGGAGCCGAAGACATATTTGGCGATGACCAGGAAAAACCGACACTTAACTTTCTGACTGGCCACTGCCACTGCCAACTAAGGAAACACCTCCATATTATGGGGCTAGTGGACACACCGCTATACAGGATGTGTGAACAGAAAGATGAAACTATCAGGCAAGTCCTATGCGAGTGTCTGGAGTTATCGTCAATAAGAGAGTGTGTGTTTGGTAATTCTAGGCCTACACCTGCCGATATAAAGTAGATGTCTCCAAGTGACCTGCCGTCAAGCTGGGGTACTATCTCCCCTTCTGTGGTCGCTTCTGGTGGATACTCTGCTTGATGCCCTCGACAGAAAATAGTTGATCTACAAGCTTATGCAGATGACCTTGTCATCCTGCGGAAAGGTTAGCTTGTAATATCCTCCAAAGCGCATTGGACGTTGTTCACAGTTGGTGCCTGAGGGAGAAGATGTCTGTCAACCCCAGCAAAACTGTGTTAATCCCCTCCACCGAAAGAAGATAATTGGACAATCTAACGCCACATTCCCTCAAGGATGTGGTTATTCCATTTGGAACGGAGGTGAAATATCTTGGCATTGTCCTTGATAAAAGACTCACCTAGATCACTCACTTGGAAAAAGTACAAAGCCAGACATGTCGAAGGATTTGTGGTGAAACTTGGGGTTTAGGTCCCAAACAAATCCAATGGATTTATGTGATGATTGTCAGACCAATGATCACCTATGGTTCAATTGCTTAGTGGGCGAAGGCTTTACAGAAAACGATCTAAGCGAAGTTCTCTGGCTTACACAGACAAGCTTGTCTGGCTATCAGTGGTGCCATCAGTACCACACCGTGAGCGGCCATGGAGATCCTTCTAGATCTACCTGCTCTCCACATTTTCCTGGAAAGAGAAGCTAGATGGACTGCATACAGACTTGTGCACATTGCCAACTGAACAAATCAATTCAATGCAGAGTGCAACAGATTGTTGCACCACAGCATTCTGGAAATGACCTCTGCCTTTATGCATCCAACTGTCAACTACGAACTGCCTCATTAAGTACTATTCCCGAGTAGAAAGGACTGGATCCTGCGGGAGAAGGAAATATTTAAGAACAGATAGTTGTTGGTTCACAGATGGATCGAACACACCTTTCGATTCTGGTGCAGATGTTTTCAGTCGCAGACCCAGGACAGAGTTATCTACCACCTGCCTAGGACCTCATGCGACTGTATTTCAAGCGAAAATTTACGCTATTGAATTGTGTGCGGAGAGATTGGATAATATTCATCCTCACTCACAAGTCAATAAAATTATTCTCGAACAGTCTAGCGGCGTTGAAAGCTCTTGGCTTCTACTGAGCAACGTCTAAATCAGTAGCAAACTGCCAAAAAAGACTCTCTTTGATAGGAAGATTAAACATATTGTTTTTGGTCTGGATTCCTGGTCATACTGGCATGGAAGGCAATGAAGCTGTTGACTCTCTTGCAAAGGAGGGTGCTGCAAACGGCTTCATTGGATCAGAACCTGTCATTGGCATCGCTTTGGGCTTTGCCAAACAAATACTGAACACCTGGATGGCGAGAATAGTTATGGACTTCTGAACAGAATCTTCCAGGATTGGCCCACTCCAAGGCGTTTATTCACCCTTCTGAGCTTGATTCCAAACAGTTGTTGGACTACAGTAGGGATGAATTACGATGTCTAACAGGTCTTCTTACAGGCCACTGTCATTTGAATCATCACATGCAAAGACTTGGACTGTCGGAAGACAGTGTGTGTCGCCTCTGTCTGGGAAATGATGAAACTGCAGGGCATATACTTTGTGCCTGCCCCGATGGGGACCGAATGAGTTTGGCAGATTCGTACTTTCACCATCTGACATGAAAGACCACTCACCATACAAACTAATCGACTTCGTTAAGAAGCTGATTTTATTTAGCAGAGTGTGAATAGGTGTGAGCTAAAATAAACCCTTATGGGTTGCAGTGGAGTGTCGAATAGACTCACTCACTTTAGACCTACCTACCTACCTAGTTACCTGTCCTAGAAAGCAAAGGATGGACGATGACCTAGGAGGACAATTCCTTGGCGGGATGTACAATGGGTCACATGTGGCCTAAGTGGTGTGGGCCTACACTCACTCGCCCTACTCTACAGACGCAGATACCTACTCAGTAGCTTCATGGACTGACAATTACTCATCTGGATTATACCACGAAGGGCATGGAATTTTATCCGATAGGTGTCAGTGCAGGATTTTTCATAGAAGTAGTTCCTGCATATGCTCTTGGCGATACACCTGCCTGAATTTTCAATTATTGAAACGGGCTATTTGACCTTCCGTTGGACACAAAGAGATAGTTTGATCACATAAGACATTTGTACATTTCCCCTCCAAATGATGACACAGTATCGTATAATGTGCTACACCAACATAAGAGTTTTTCGCTTAAAATATTTCTCAGCTGATAAAATTTTCGTATAAGTTTGCGAAGTACCAGAATTATGAATGATACATGCTCAGACTATCGTAAGTGTTGGTCTAAAATTTCACCCAGATATTTAATTTTTTCAATTTTTTTATAGTTCGACATGTACAATGTATAAGCTCACAGGTTTTTTTTATTGTTATTTTAACAAATTCTGGTTGATCTCAAATATCAGCATTGAAAGTGATAAAATTTGTCTTATCAGTATTCATTTATGATGTACTGTTTGGAACGCTTGGTGTAGTGATGAATATTACTGAAGTTTTTTCCCAACACCAAATCGTTATTTTTTCCCAACACCTCTTGAAGATGATTACTTGGTATTCGAAACACGTGTTGAGGTGTAATCAAAATATATATTGTACTCTCTTTCGGCTTGTCGGTACACCTTTCTCCAAGAATCTCCAGAAAACATTATTGCTGTGTCTTCAACATATGAGATTATTGAGCTTTTGGTATTTCTCAGTACTCCGATATTTTTTATATAAATTAGGAAAAGTATGGAACACATCACTGTTTCTTGCAGTACGCCTATGGTGATAGGAAGAAGGTTACTAAAACAGTTTTCGATTTTTACTATCTGAGTTCTATCCAGGACATAAGTTTAAAGTAAATTAAGAACAGTGCCTCTTATCCCCAATCTTTCCAATCTATGCAAAAATATTTTGTGATCCACGATGTTGAACACCTTGGCCAGATATAGAAATATTGTTAGGCACTTATTATTATCATTGAGATTAGCCGAAACGTCTTTCACCAATCTGAATATAGCCTCTTCTGTGTAAAAGCCTTCTCGGAAACCAAATTGCGAGTTTAATAAAATAAATGTTATTGGATTCTAGGAATTGCATGAGGCGGACTATCAACACGTTCTCAAATATTTTTGCAAAATTATTTATAAACGTAATGGGTCGATAATTCGTAGCGAGTTCTCTATTACCTGCTTTGAAAATTCGTGTAGTTGATTCTTTCCAAGCAACAGGTATAAATAATACTGGTTAGGAACGGGTGACAACTTCTTCGATAGGTATTTGTTGATTTTTTTATCAAAAAAAACCGAGATACGATCAGTGCCTGCCGATGTATTATTTTGTAGAGTAGAAATAGTGGATATTTGTTTGAAGGTGGTTGACAATGTTTCGTGGTGCATTTCATCAGTTTGGACTTCCATTGTCTAATATAACAAAAATTGATTTGATAACCCTGAAAAAAAATCAAAATGATTGAACAGAAATAACAATTTTATTCAACAAAAAACTGAAATTACAAAGAAATAACATACAACAACAACCAAACAAATAAAAACTGAAATAGGTTATAATAAAAGCTGGAATAATTGTGAAATTGAAAATATTATTAACGAAAAATGAGAAAATAAAAATTAAAAGATTTCAAACCAAGTTATGTCACTAAATTTCGATTGTTAGTATCCACAATCGTCTTCGGGTGATAACTGGACTTATTCCTCTGAGATCTGACTATTTATAGGTCGCTCGAGTGCTTTCACCTATCCCCTCTTCCCTCCTTCCGCTTCATTGGTTTCGGCGGGGGATGACCGTTTGGCGAGAGTTGGTCGTTTTTCGCTTGATTAGAGGTTTCCATATGTTACGTATATCTAATCTAGCTTGACTAAATGCGTTGTTAGATAATATATACGCGGCTTCTTTGAATTTCCTCCTTAACCAGTGTTTCTCTTTGTGAATAATTTCAGCTTGAGCCCCCTTGATATTGTGTTGATGAGTCCAAACATGCTCTCCTATTCCGGATTTGCTGGTTTCTATTCGCTGTGTGTGTTTCTTGTGCTCAGCAATGCGAACTTTCGATGGCCTCTTAGTTTCACCGATGTATGATTCTCCGCACTCGCAGGGTAACCGGTAAATGCAATTCTTGGAATCGCAGTTCACGTTTGGTGGCCTGGTTTTTGTGAGGCTGCTACGGATAGTGTTCCCAGATCTGAAGCATGTCCTGATGTACTTGGACCCAATCCTTTTTATCCTTTTCGATAATCCTCTGATGTAGGGAAGTACGAGTACTGGTTGTGGCGGCTTCTCTTCCTTGTGTCAATCACGTATCTGTTAATTTGCAAATTATCTTGGATATCTCACAAATCGGTATAGTTTCTAATCGCAAAATGATTCAATAACTTCATTTACGCAAAAAAATTGATGGACCTATAAATAACTTGTCTGTGTTTATCGGCTCCACTTAAATATTTGTCGTGGAATTGTCCAGGGAAATAAATGTTATCTAATAGGCAACATGTGTCATATAGCTGGAAGATATTGATATTTTGATTTTCAGTCGACATCCTACTTTTCTCGATGTATTAATGGTTTTTTGACTCAGTCATAGCAGTTCCGTTTTTCACAATGAATAAATTGATGCCAAGAGAAAAATAGATGCACATTCGACCAAATAATTCCAGGTTTGTTATTTCATCAGTTTGGACTTCCATTGTCTAATCTAATATAATTTGATTTGAAAACCCTGAAAAAAACAATTACAAAATTAACAACAAATTGAAACAATTAAAGAGGTTTCAAACCAAATTATGTCACGACGTTTCGATTGTTAGTATCCACAATCGTCTTCGGGTGATAACCCGAAACACAAAACATTGTCAACCACCTTCATCCAGGTTTCTTGTTCTATTGAAGGGTTACTGAAGTAAATAAAAAATAGAACAGCAGACACTGCTGAAACAACCTGAAGCACCAAGAAAAGTAGGAAGATAAATGACTTTCCTGAAAAATTAGAGCAATGAAGAAAAGAAAAATGAGGCCATGAAAGAATAAAAAATCAAAACGAAGGTAAACTAAAACAGGAGCACTACAAGAGTATAAAAAAAAATTGGAAACATTTCTGAAATAATTAGACGAATGAATTCGTAGAGTCAGTATTCCAGAAGCAGAGGACGATTAAATCAAAGAAGTTGGCAAACTTTTAGTGGCAGAGTAAGAGTCCAGAATGAGTTGTGAAAGATCGATGAACGTCACAAAAGAGTTAAATACAATTAGATGGATAGGTCATAGAAGAGGTGCACAAAAAATTAGTACTGACTAGAACATAATCGTAAAGCTCACCAACTGACATCCTTTCGACACAGTACATATCTGTTTAACAATACTGACAGCAGCAACTTGCCATTCAAGAACACCCCAGAAGAAAAAGGGTAACGGGGTCAAATCGCACGAACTCGATGGCCAGTTCAAATCATCTCCACGTGAGAAGGCCATGCCCTCAAATCGCTCGTGCAGAATATACAATGTAGAATGAGCTGTTTGGCACGTAGTGCTGTTCTGTTGAAACCACATGAAATTCAGGCCAAAAAAGTTTATAATTATCCACCTCAAAGAAATATGTATACATGATGAAGTCGCCAGTCCAACATCCACACCAGAAAGTAACTTTTTCGGGATGCAGTGGACGCTCTTGGATCTCACGTGGATTGGTATCGTCCCAAATTAGACAATTGTGTTTGTTCACGTAACCATTCATCTAGAAATGGCCTCATCGCTGAAAATGATTTTTCGATGAAAATAAGGATAAGTTGCCAACTGCTCCAGAGCCCATTTAACGAACAGAAGTCGTTGTCTACGATCGTTTACCTTCAGTTCCTGGGTCAGTTGAATTATGTACGGGTGTAGGCCCAAGTCACGACGCAATATTAGACAAGCTGTGATCTGCGAAAGAATGAGTTCTCATGAGCGACGCGAAATCGACTGCCTCAGATTCTCCTGCACACTCTCACAGATAGCAGCAATGTTTTCGACAGATCTTGCGTTTCATCGACGTACAGGTGGAGTGAAATTTATACAGCACATTGCAAATAGTTATCTCGTTATGACTATAATATGTTGCAAATAATAAAATTGCTATATCCGTCTATGGTGACTTGGTAAAACAAACTGAATAAATGAAAAATAATTTGACAGATGTAGCTTCAACAATATGGCCTTTGTCAAAGTTCCTGTTGGAAGACCCAATATTAGTATGGGAAAGATATCGATATACTACAAAATTTGGCATATTTCAAAGTCCCATAAGAATTGTGGAGAGGATTGGAGTACAAGTGATGCATAAGTGAAGAGACTTTTACAGATTAAATTGAGGTTCTACAACGAATCTGTAGAAAAAATCAACGAACAATACCTACAAATTACCAGTGATCGGATGGAGGTTGGACATTAATGATGCAGAATCAATCACATGGGATAGAGTAACTTAAAGAAGGAACAATAACACGGAGCCGACCCCGAAGTTCAACGGAATGCATCTGCCTAGTATATACGTTTACATCAGAGATGATTCATCATAGAAGAATTTAACGAACCACTCACGAACCATGGCAAAACTAGTGTTTTGTAGATTTGTATTAGCCATTCTGACAAAGGGAGAGTTTTGAGGACTATTCGCGGGGGTTCCTTTGGTTTATAACAACAGTTGCGGAAAGCAATGAGGGAAAAAACCAGCGAAATGATTGTGGTGAAGCATATTCAAGAAACATTATATTCTGAGATTTCGACCAAACGGTTTTGCAAATACGCAAAACGTGTTCCACAATACAATAGCCTCTTCAGGCGTGTCTATACTCCGCCTGAAGAAGCTATTGTATATCGAAACATATGAAAACAGTTTGATATTATCGGAAAGACATTTTTTTGAGGAGGACTCAATACTATTAGTGTTTTTTGGGTATAAAACCTTTCACAATCTGAAAAATAAACATACAAACGTATGTCAAAAGAATAAAAGCCATTCACAATTTGAGGCGCAAGTTTTATATTGAATTTCGGGTTTTGAAAAATAAAAAAGAATGTTTTCTGAAACGTCGATCACTGAAGGAAGGTATAAATTTTTCTCGATTGATTTTTTCCATTTGCAGGCAAAATTTATGAATACGACAAGTTACTGACTAAACCACTTCAGTGGTTTATACAACACAGTGAATTTTGGTGGTGATCTTTTCAGTTCAAACTCTCTATTGATTTAGCTTTGTTCATTTTTTAGATTGTGGTGATCATAATACACGGCAAATACAAAATATAGTTTCACAACCACACAGAAGTGAATTTGGTCAAAAATGTAGTTTTCATGATGGAGTTAATTTATATAATGAAATACCTCTAACAATATAAAAAATTGAATTATAATTTAACACACATAAATACATAAACACAAATAAAAGACAGTTTTGTAACGTATTCAAAAAACACTTCATTATGAGATTTTCACCAAACGATTTTACAAAAACGCAACACGTGTTTCGCCATACAATGGCTTCTTGGGGAGTGTCTTTACCAACTAATTCTACATATTCAATACCACAATTTGAAGTACCTACATTTCAAGTACCAGGTTGTTACCTAAGATTGCAATGCATTAAATTACCTGAGCTTATGTCCCAGTTTCCACATTTGAAAAAATATTTAGTAGCGTGGAGTTGTTCAATTACAATTGATCAGTCAGTAAATTACCCGAATTCCTGAATCTATTGATTTCTAAACATTCTAGAAGATTGAGTTTCAAACTCTTCTATTCTAAATGTAACACATCGTATTCATGATTGAACTCATGTTCTTCTGCTAAAAGGTGGTTCACGAATGTGGAATTGGTGTTTCCATTTACAAAACTACTTCTATGCTCTTTAGTTCATTGGGAAAATGTTAGCTTATATACTCCTGATCTATTCGCCACCGAAGTTTTGTTTTTATTGTTTTTAATAAATTTACTTAGACTATTATTCGTTCTGTAAGCTACGTTTACGCATTCTTTCTTAAAAAAACGGGCAATATTGTTGGTTAGTTCACCCAAATATGACAATGTCCTGTAACTGACGTTATCGTATCTTGAATTTGGGTAGACCAGGTCCATGAATTGCTTTTGTAGTTTTTTGAAAATAATAGAGTCTGTAATATCTACCTTATAACCGTTGTTAACCGCGTGTTGTTTGATCAAATTCAGCTCTCTCTGGAAATTACTCTCAGATAGTGGATTATTCAATGATCTGTGGAGCATACTATTGAATGCAACAACTTTAGTTTTGAAGTTTCACATATTTTTATTTGTATGTTAGTATGTTACATTGTGAATATAGAATATAGAAAATACTTTTGTCTAGTTTCTACTGTGTTTATTTATTCGTTACGACCGGTCGTAACAATATACAGGTCGTAACGAATAAATAATCACAGCAGAAACTAGACAAAAGTATTTTCTTTATTCTATATTCAATATGAATTTCTACAAAATTAATAAGTCATCAATCTAACATGTTACATTGTCCATACTATAAACATGTAATGTCTCTTGGGATTGATTAATTAATTAATTCAAATTATATAATGCAATTTGCGAAAATTTCGGAAAATTTGACGTAACCCCACTTTTTGTAGGAAAGATACTGGGCTCTTTTTATTTTTGCGCTTCGAGATATTTTATCTGAAGCAACCAAGCACATAATCCACAAACAAACACTAATTCCTATCCCGCAGTTATTAGGTTAGCAACAGGTGAATATTTGTATCCGACTATTTACGTTGTATCATCATCCTACAGACATCGTATTTTCCCCGCTAAACGATCTCTTTACTTGTTATGGACTGAAAAAGAAAAACGAAGTATGAACGGAAATGATTCAGTGCTTGCAAACGGCAGCTTTCATTTCTATTGCCATTTTGAAACATTTTATGGTTCATAAAATTTAAACTGCAACAAAGCAGAGTGTAAAGTTTTCAAAATGCTTTTCTTATTGAGCGTTTATAGAGATGCTGCAAATGACTTGGCTGGATGTGGCGTTCATGTATGACTTGACTGCGAGAAATAAAGATTCATTAATCTGTTGACGACGAAAACGATGTTCAACATGTGAAATACTATTTTCTTTCAGAATAACGTCATGGTAGTCAATTGAAGATGATATAATTTTTATTGAAACAATAAATTGATGAAAAAATATTCACGCGCCTGGAAAAAGTATTCCTATGGAAAATTTGAAGCTTATTACCTCATATTATGTAGTTAAAAGTCAATATATTCAGGCAATTATTAAAAGTTCCGTCATTTTGTAGTAGTTGAAGATATTGACATTATATTCTAGGGTTGTGAAGCATTTACTGTATATTCATATTCAGGTGTCGTTTCATATATTATTTGAAGCGATTTTATCATACCAGAATTTACTTCTATGTGAGACGGGTAAAATCATCTCTGTACAACTTCCTCACTATTTTCTTACAGCAAAATAATATGATGAAACTTTTCAATAATTTGAATACCAGTATCTCCAGTGATTTTATTTGTCGGACCGTTGTTCGGTACAAATTAATTCTATAGAAAATGGTGTCAGAGATGGGGCACAAAAAGTCTTCAATATTCTTTCGCAAACCTTTACAAAATGAACGAAAAAAAAACCAGTTTATTCTGCAAAATGAAAGCTGTATTATTAACACCGTTTCAGAAGGATAGTTCTATTGTCTTCGCTTAAATATCTTCGAAAATATTCGAAACTTCCGAAAGCATTCCGTTTCGGATGTTATCGATCCATCAAAATTATTAGAATTTACGACGGAGATCGTTAACTAGAAAAACTTTTCCGTAGTTTTCTCATTTTAACGCGTTCGATTTGATTTGAGCGCAGCGAAGCCATAATCTCGGTTCTCCTTGTGACAAATCCATTTCCCGATAACTGAAGTTTACTCTGCCGATGGCAGGAAATTAAAAAGGATGCGTCGTTTGATTGAATACTGCAATATGTGATGACCATTTCTAAAAAAAACAATAACACACAGGATAGGGACTTGCATTGGAACTCTATGGTGAAACTGAAACCTATGGCGTAGAATAAATGCAAAACAAGCAGAAATGTAATACTCGACGCCCTTTTCACCAACCAAGTTGGCGTTTTCAGAAAAACTATATCCTAATTGTGAAAAGTTCTAGCTGATGTAAATGGGCTGTTGTAATGGAACCTTTGTCATTGTTCAAATTTATCAAGTTAGACTTTCTATTTCAAGACTTTCGAAAGCATCCAGTATCGACTTGGGATATCTCATAATTGCGTCATTCGTTCCTTAAATCCAACGGTGGATCCTGATGAGCTCTTGGTATTTAATCTCGGTTAGAAGCTAGATATGGGCTCGCCAAATATTGGAATGACATATCTCTTAGTCATTGGTTTCGCGTTGTTTATCGAGTTTTAATAAAAATTCTCTACAATGAACCTAAGTAGAAATAGCCAGAGGATAGAATTCACAGTTTTTGTAAAATTTAAGTTTCGCACTTTTCGTGAAAGTTGATACTTTGCCTTTCAAGTCTTACAGGGTTATACTGATCTAGTATGAAAAAGAACCTGACTGACCCTGGAATGAGAACCGTCCGCAGGCTAGATGGGGAAGAGTCGATGCACTGATGAGGTCAGAGCGAGTCGTTAATTGATTAGCCAAAAACTAATGATGGTTTCTCGGCCCCGATTTTCAAGCCTACTATCATACCAAAGCTATGTTTCACTATGTTTAACACTTGGTGTTAACTTTAGTGCCGACTTTCTTTTCATTAAAGGTGTTTGGACAGCTGCCTGTCAGTTACGTTGTACTAAAAGGGCATCTGAAGGAGGAAAGAGAGGATTTAAAAAATATGCTTTCTCCCCTTTTTTCCGAATCCCCAAATGGGTCCTACTCCCGTCTCCAGAATCCGCTTTGGACCACCTTTTCCGATACGCGTTCCTCAGTGTCCTACCTCATACGAAACCAGATCATTCACATACGGAGAAATCGAAAGGGGAAGACCTGAAAGAGAAACGTGGTGTTGACCTGAAAAGGTAATGTTCAGATTCTTTATATTGGGTTCTGAAAAGAAGCAGTCAATTATTCAATTGTAGAAAAATACAATACAATTATTCAAATCTATAAGGTAGCTAGTAGAAACTTAAGAAATTTCACGGTCTGATTTGTATGAGTGCTAGAAGTTTAGTACTCTAGCTTTAATATTCGCGAGTGAGACCGTCCTTGATGAGGAGAAATTGTTTTCAATAGATTCCTTTCAAGCCAGTGGTTCCAAATTCTACTCATCAATTTAGAAGACTATCAGTAAAGTAGAACTCATGTGAAAGATATCTGATTTTTATTCTACAACGAAATACAAACTGAATAGTGAAAAGTATCTTCTGTATGATTCAGTGTTCATATAAAAGTATTTGTTTCGAAAGAATTTTTCTTTCGTATAATTCAATGTTTATAGTTTATATGAAAGTTGCTGTTTCAGGAGGACTTTCTATCAGTTTATGTCTGAAAGTTACTTCTTCGTATGATCTACACATCCATGTATAGATTTACTTCCTTCCTTTCTTTGGAAGATTACCTCATCCTTCTTTTTTGTATCAAGATGAAGTAGTACAAATCCAAAAACTTTTTTTCCCAAAACATGTTATGTTGTGAATCTATAGTCAATGAGTATAGAAACGTTCATAATTCCTTATGTTATGTTATTTCTTGTACTCATATCAATATTATATTACTGAAGTCCAATCCCACCACTAAACCGTTATTTGCAACAGCTCAACACACGTTTCTATTACCAAGTGATCATCATCAAGGTGACGAATAAACTGTTTGATCTTTCTCTTGAAGATGATCACTTGGTGATCGAAACACGTGCCCAGGTGTTAAAAATAGCGGTTTAGTGCTGGGAAAAAACTTGAATGATATTCTTTGCTACACCAAAGGTTCTAAACAGTGCATCACAAATATCAAATAGCATAAAAAATCTATCAACCATGCTCTATACTTTGCTCTGTAAATGGGAAACTGTTGGACAGTAAACGCTGTTATTATTATTATACTTTAATACAATCAATAAAAACATATAAAAGTTTGGTATACTCTATAAACAATACAGTTTCGATTAAAATTGAATGGGAAGTCACTCCTTTTTACACTGGGACCTATATGTGTCAAGTAATTTCGAAATCCATTCAACTAGTACATGGTACACGAGGATGAAAATATCGGACTTTTGGATAAAACACCTGAATTCTTTGACGATTTCTGTTCAATTTCTAAAATGGTTCATTTTTAGTATGTTGGTCCCGTCTCTATCCAGAATAGTAGCAATTTTTATTCATAATCTCTTCTTGTGGAGGTTTTTGCTTTTGATATTTCTTACTGGAACATATGGCATAAAATAAATCTATTGAAAACACTTTCCTAACACTGGGATTCTTTTAATACCGTAGAAAACGTGACATTCAAGATTTACCCTTCATTCACAACCCATCAATTTTTTCATTTTGCGTTACAACCTCAAGAAGGAGTCATTCGTTCGTATTTCGTAAAAAAATACATTTAAATATTTTGAAACTGTTATACACATCTAACTTACATGTTATAGCTACTAATCGTAAGAATTCCATCAGATAAAGTAACCAAAAAAGGTATCTGATGAAATCGCCTAAAACCTAACATTTCATATAAACAAGCTCTAGATTAAATATGTTACAAAGGAATGGTAACTTCTTGATGAATAATTTGTTCTCACTCCAAGTTTCTCTAAGGCAGAAACATTCAATCACATTCTCTTCCACTTTCATCAAGCAAAAACAATAATACATAGCAACGATTAAATGGAATATTTTTTCGTCATTTAGACCAAAAATGCGACGGCGGACAAAATCAGAGCAAAGAAGGTGAAAGCGACAACTTTTTCAGCAGAGTTACATTTATCAGTTTCGCAAGTTTCACAGCTGAGGTTTTCCAAGCTATGAGGGTCATTGCTTGCGCTTGAGGATATCCATCCAACTGCTTGTGCCATAGCCGAACAACCAAAAGTGGCTGGTGGAAGACATCCTCTTGCAATGTATTCCCTACCATCTTTACCTGAAGAAGATAAATTACAGTTAGTTGAATTACAAGGATACTAAGAGAAGAAGAAACAAGTGGTATATAACAAATACTTCCAAAATACGATTCATGGTGGCATTCGAGTCTATACGAGACTTCCTCTCCGATCGCGACAGAGACCGGTTATGCCTAACGATTCACAGGTCTGCGACCAAAAAACTGCATAGGATTTTTTTACATTTTCCTACAGATTTTGACTTCCCAAAAACAGAAAAGTCTAGGGATATTTTTGAAAATAACAATATTTTTTTTTCAGATCGCTTTAGGGAAAAAAAAGTTGACAGGTGATTATTAAACGAATGTAACTTACAACAAAATTTATTGAATGGTCAAAAATACTGAGTGCGCATATAAGCAAAACTAAAAAAAATATGACTCTTCTTTGGCACCCCAAAAAAAATCATAATACAAAAAAAATTGAAATCAGTACAAAGCATGGTCTCCACGCTAGTTTATTACGGCCCTAC
>WOGN01000628.1:0-23198 GCA_015342105.1 Leptinotarsa texana
ATTTTTTCAGGAAAAAATCGAATCGTAGTAAGTTCGTAGTCCTGATCACAAATCTGAAGATATTTGGAGCCTATTTTATCCTCTAATATGTTTTACCGTAAAAATAGGGTGTTCCATCGCGAGTGGCGGACAGTGTATATCACTTTGGCCAACTCTATTCAGGTGGTAGGTGCATTTTGAGCATTTTCATCAGTCCAGAGAGTTTCATCGTTCATGAGAAGTGAGACACACTGTATATATAACCCTATATTTTCTGAATAACATTATATTATTATTATTATTATTATACATTTCATACTTAAAGATACATTTTCCAAAACCCTCCTCGAAGTCATACAGCTTTGAATAAACAGGACTAACTTGAAGACAAATAAATCCTCCTTACCTGTTTTCATGCACAATTACAATTTATCAATTTGATTTATGATTCATTTAATGATTACCCCTTTGCACAGAGCAATCTAAACATTGACCTATATATTTCGGAAGAAAATATATAATAATTCATTTACCATCTTGTAATTATGAGACACGGCAATACGGAAATTAGTGTTTTGTGTTTTTAATTAGATTAGATTCTTTATTGAATTTCCCTTTATGTTGGACAAGAAGGTAGATTTTTTATGAGAAATTTCAACACAATGAATACGAGTTTGGAGTTTTTTAGAAGGAAAAATCAAGCATAACAGCAACTGGTACAGACTTTACTGAGCAACAAAGCATGATAAATATTGCCACTTTATATTTAGAAGACCAATAATATTGAAATAATGTCAATAACCCTGGTATCGTTAAAAATATTTATTTCGACAATAGATGGATTTTAAGTTCCAATATATTACCAAGCTTGGAATGCTGAGAAAATCTAGTTTGAAATGAATTTCAATATAAAATGAATATCAATCTAAGATCCGAAATCAATATAAGATGTCTAATAGGTGCATATAGTCTATGATCCGAATTATAAGGAACCTTTGCCCATCAGTTCATTTCACGAAAGGTTTTTCATTTAAAATTCAGTTTATTGAAAAAGTAAATAGAAACCAAGTTTCACAGCAATTAAATGCACAGATCTGTTCAATCAATTGAAACAAACATTAATTAGTGCTTTTATATAACACAAAAATCCTAAGATTTAGATTTTAAGACCATGTTTTTTATATTTATATTATCACTTTCTTCTTCTGGAAGAACTTTTGAGCTAGCTAGAATGGAAATGGTGAAAGTCACTTCAAAAAAGTTTTCGGTGATTGATGTTTTTGCAAAACAACCATATGAAATATCTGGGTTATATGTCTGGAAATAGTTTTACTATATTTTCAATTGTATATCATTACTATCGTACTGAATTTAGGAGCTGCCAAGAATCCCACCATTTCCATTCTAGGCATTGGCATAAACTTTCGTATAAATGATTCAACATAAAATCATTTCATCAATATTCCCCGAAAGACATTTTGTGGAGGACTCTCCACTGTATATAATATTCCACAATGTGAAAAATTAACAAAGCTAAATCAACTGATTTAATTATGAATTGACTTTTTAAATTTGTAGGCAAAATTACTGAATATGACAATTTACTGACTAATTGGACTTTCCAATAGTTTTTATTACGCAGTAACTTTTCCGGATGAATTTTTCACTTTGCTTTTCACTACACTTAGATACCCAAAAAACACTAAGAATGATTTCACCAAATTATACTTGAGTCATTTGCAATAATAACTTGAGTTATTATTGTACCATAAATAGAATAGAAAGTTAATTGCAGAAATTTCATTAAACTGATTTAAAGACCATGAGGCGCTCCGGTCTATCTCAGTATGAGCAGGTCTTCCTACACTTTTTCTTACACTGCCAGCATATTCAAAAGAAGACAGTTATGGTTTAACTACTACAGTTGATAAAATTCGAGCATATTTACGATTTCGTCCGTGACCCCGCAGAAATTTTATCTGAAATATCCATCAACAATTTCATATAGTTCCTCTAACGAATATATTTCATTGTACGAATATAAAATATTCACATGATTCATCAGTTCAAGCCTGGGAACGACCTTGGCGATCGCTGTTCAGCCTTATGAGAATGCGTAACGGAAATGGAACTTCTTTTTTATATAATCGCAATCACGCTTGTTCCGGAAATACCTATACACCTAACACTTTCGCTTTCAGCTGCCGAAAATTGCAGATTTGATGAAGCCAGGTGAAACAGTTTTATATAATTGTTTTTCACTATTGTCATAAATGTATAATGATTTTCGCAGAATAGCAAGTGGTGTCTGCTGTGAAGTTTTTTCGTATTTTGTGTGGGACAACTCTCTAGACAAACAAAACATCCATTGTTTTTTACACTCATTAGAAATTAACGTGAATTAGTTTCACAGACACAAATTAAAAGGGAAAAACAAGTTTATTGTTTAGTAATATTGAAAGTAATATGTTCTGCAAGCTAGAGGCGAAGAAGTAGAGTTAAGTATTGTTCAGAAACTGATTTTCGACGAGTAAAACACGATACTTTTTCCACAACCAAGTCATATTCATTCGGTATTTTTGATGAAATTTGATAAATACAGAAGTCTACATTGTAACATACTAACTCAAGTAACACGTCTGTGCTAACCTAACATTAAAATTAAAATCAAAACTAGAGCCAAAAAATAAGTATTTGTAAAGAAAAGAATAGTACTTGTACACAGAAAAGTAAGCACAAATTACAATTACTGGCACCATTATACTTAAAAACATGTTAAAAGCAGCTATTTTTTTGTTTCAAACAATCGGTGAGAAGAAGAGTCGTTTGCAATATTCTATCAGGCGGACCGCTATCATTATCCTTACTGCGGCGAATATTTCTTTTGCGTTGGATATAGCACGCCAATGAATTATTTCATAGCAGATGACTGACTGAATAAGACTTAAATATAACAGTTTCAAGACTTCAAGAGACTGTTTTTCAGTTGACGGAGTAGAAATATGTATTTATTCAGTTTGCATTTTATATACTCGATGTGATTGCTCCAGGTAAGTTTAGAATCAATATTGATTCCTTGGTATCGTATGTCAGAGACTTGTCGAATTGACGTGTTGTTCCGTTTAATCAAGTAGCTGCTATCTATTGAAGAATTATTTGTAACAAAATTATTCATTTGAGTTTTAATTGTATCGAGAACTAGTCCATTCAAATCACATCACTTGGAGAGTTGATGTGTAGCCTTCTGCGCACTACTAAGCATAGTGGGAATACTATCAGCTGATAAAACAAGATTGTTATCGTCGATAGAGAAGCAGCAAAACAGGAAGTCGGAAGGTCATTGATAAAACACATAAAAATAAGCAGAGGCCCGATTAGTGATCCCTGAGGTATACATTTCGAGATGTATTGAATATCCAAGATGGTATCATTCACATATATTCTTTGGCTAAAACCATTTAGGTAAGTTACAATCCAATACTGGCCACCTCACACCATAAAGTTCCAATTGTATAATAACTCATATGGAAAAATGTTCCAATGTTGATTATTTGATTAATTTTGAGTTATTTATTTATTTTCTTGATCTTATTACCGTTGAATTATTGTTGTTATGGAGTTGTTGAAAGGGGAAGATTGATAATGTAGACTTAGTAATCTATACCCTACAAAGAAGATTCGGCAGACCAGAATTTATTATTGAAACCATCATCACGAAAATAAAATGTGTGCCTTCCATCAGAGATAAGAATTTCGGAAAGTTAATACTATTCTCAGCAGAAGTAAATAACATGGTATCCATTATGAAAACCCTACAATCCAAAAGACATCTGCAGAATCCTCAATTAATCAAAGAACTACTCACCAAACTTTTCGAATTACTGAAATATAGTTGGGGAAAAATTGTTTCGTCTAAAAAGGATGATGTGACTCTAGAAGATTTCTCTTCATGGTTGGAAACTATTTCTAATGCAGCTTGTTATATTAGTTCACCTTGTAAATATTCCAAATTTGAACAAATGTCATACGAAGGTAGAAAACATGAAAGACTTCTCAGTACTTCTGAAATGAAAAATATTAAATGCAACTACTGTGACAAAAAATGTCTTGATAACTTTTGTCCGCAGATGCAATCTGATGATATAGATAAGCGGTGGAAAATTGTAACCGACAAAAAGTTATGTTTTTGTTGTCTAGGAAGTAAACACCGAAAGTGCAGATACAGAAAAGTGTGTGGCAAAAATTACTGTAAAATATATCATCAGTTATTACATAAATACCTACATTCTAGAAATCCGGAAGTTAACTTCAATAAATCATCTATGGAAAATAATTCTGAAATAGTTTGTGCAATGAAGAATATATCAAACACCAAAATTTCATTGAGGACTGAATGGACATTTGTCAGTTTTCGCATTGGTGGCAGTGATGAAGCTACCACAGTAACGCTGTTAGACCAGGAGATAGCTGATAAATTAGAACTTTCTGGTGTATCAGAATCACTTTGCCTTCAGTGGGCAAATGAAAATCATTTGATACAGCAAAATTCAATGAGTCTGAACTTGAAAATATCAAAAAATAATGATGAAGATAAAAAATTCACTTTGAAAGGACTTCGAACTGTTAGAAAGCTGTCACTTCCAGAACAAGAAATCAGAATGGCTGATTGGCATTGTCAATAAAATAATTGTCCTGACGAAAATTATATATTTTCTTGGCACGAAAGTTTGATACGAAATAACAGCCAATGTGTTGCTTTTGTTGTCAAGAGCATCAGTTACGTACTTTGATAGCATATCAGTGGCAGTGCCAGTGGATTTGTTTTGTGTAAATCCGTTCTGACTTGCGAATCTTGTCACGTATGATATATTGGTCAAAAGGGGATAGCTTTCTCCCAAAGAATAAATGAAAATACGAGTAATTTCAGAGGAGAATGTCAATTTCACATCTCTTGGTAGAGGAATATGAACCCAGTCATGAATAAAGGCCGCCAATTTAATATTTCTTGGTATAGGAACATAAACCCAATCATGAATAAAGTCCAATTTGATATCTTTTGGTTGCAGGCCATGAACCCAATGATGAATAAAGGCCAATTTAACATCTCTTGATAGAGGAACATGAACCCAATCATGAATAAAGGTCAATTTAATATCTCTTGGTAGGGGAACATGAACCCAATTATAAATAAAGGCCAATTTAATATATCTTAGTAGAGGAACATGAACTGAATCATGAATAAAGGCCGAGTTAATATATCTTGGTAGAGGAACATGAACCCAGTTATGAATAAAGGTCAATTCAACATCTCTTGGTAGAGGAACATGAATCCAATTATGAAAAACGTGAACCCAATCATGACTATAAGTTTGTAAGACAAAATTATCAAACAGAATTTATTGGAAATCAGCCAACCTTTCAAGTTTATCAATTTTCATGAAACTTGTTATCATTTCAAAGGCGGATACAATGATGAATTGTGAACAATATCCCCCCTTAATGAAAACAAGATTGCAAACCATCCAACGCGTTGACTTTTAGTGATTAGAGTGGCACTTTGAATTTCATTGTCAGTGATAAGATTTATCGTTTGCAGGAATAGGTAAAAAGCTTGACGGCACTCATTTTTACATTTATCTCACGATTCCAGCGGTGATTACAATTTTTCTGATGTCCTATGAAATCACCGTCGGCAACAACAGAGACTATGATGCAAAAGAAAAAAATAGGAAAATAGAAGGTGAAAAAGTTTACTCAATTACATTTTCTGAAGAGGTTACTCAATATTTTCCAATTATGTTTGAAGAAAACAAAGCTCTTAAGGCGTGACCAGGTACATTGAAAATTTTGTCTATACTTTTTCTAGATTATAATCATCTATAACGGTCTATTTTATTCGATTCATCTGATGATTTTATGGATCACATAAACTTTCTAACTTCAAGATTCATCTCATGATTCATATAACGTCCATTTTTTCAAATATTAGATGGTTTTTATAGAGTTTGTAATGACAAAAAACATTTTCAAAGCGCCCTTGATTACTTTTTGGAGATTTATTTTTCGAAAATATTGTTTGGGTTTTTTAATGAGAGTTACTTTTCACTTTATAGTTTTGATTTCTGGTATAACTCAGTTTTCAATCAATAATTTTTTCATCCAATATAATGTTTTCTCATTAAAAATTCTGAATTCTAGTGTATGTATTAACAATTGAGTACCTGATGATGTTATTTGTAATACCATTCAATGATATACTATTTATAAATAACTTTTCAATACAAATCATGAAATTATAAAACAGCAACAAAAATTAATTGATGCTCCGGGGCGACTTCATTAATTCCAGTGGCGCATTTGCTTTTTCAGCTGCAGGAAAACCTGAAAAAACCTACAGCACCACGTCATCTGAAGATCTTGATCTGCCAATGCCCTCTCTTTCATAAAACGAAATGTAGGGTTGTCTTCAGAGGCTCCAATAAATTCAATACATCGCCAGAACACTTAGTAATACGACTATCGTCATGTCTTTGACTTCGTTTGACTATCGTCAAACTTAAACCAGCGTAATGATGACCAGATTCATCGCCAGAACCACAGTGAACAATGATTGCTAGTCTGCTAGATTGAAATGTTCATCTATTTTGAATCTTCGCAAGAGGTGGGTGCTTTCGTCAGAAGCTGAGTCATGTTTGAAGATCATCAGTGTTGATATTAGATTGACTGGTTTGCACGGACTGGGTATTAGTCATATTAGAAAATGTTATTTGAAGTTCCAGAAATTCACATACATTTTTGCTACCTCTTGAACATTTACTACAAAGTCAACAAGTGAGGATTTCTCCAGCAAAAGATTAACAAACACATGACGAGATATTCTGTAAGAAATCATTCAATCCAGAGCGGCCAGAAGTACTGATTCTACTACTTTTTTGCTCACGAGGAGTATTCAACACGAACCTCAAGAATTCGGAATAATCCTCTTGTTATTCTAATTATGAGAAGCAATTGTGTAATTTGAACCCGCCTGAAGTTGCTCTTGTGCTTGCGTTAGTTTGTTTTCATGTGGTTTGATACGGAAAATAACTGGCAATCCTAGTATAAGCGCATGCAATTTTTAAAAAAAATCATGTTTACATTGTATTGCTGTAGAAACATTACAATATTTCCTCGGCGGCTCGCCAGACAGAATTTCCACCTATAACATCGACGTACCAGACCTAGGCCAACTCGGTCCTCAAGGTCCGGAGGTGTGCAACTTCCAATAGAGTTTTGCATAAGAACGAGTTGGGTCCACGAACCCGTCGATCCCGCATCCTGAAGCGTCAGCCATTCATACCCGAAGTTAAGAAACAGAAAGCTCCGAGATTCAAAGGATTCAAGTAAGGGTAGAGGTCAACCAACCCGCAACTTGTTGGCCTACAGTCTATCTCCTTTACAGTCGGGACAACAAAAGAATAACCATACGTCATCATTTTGTGCATCCGACATAGGTTGACAGAAACGCTCTTTGGCTTTCTACTTCTTCGTTAACAAGAAATGGGGAAAACCAACCGCTTGACTGTGTATACGTAGTGTCATCGTAGTGTCTGATGATATAAAGTCGTAATGTTATGAGTAAATCACCATCAGCATCAGAATATACTTATTAATTCATCAATTTCTATTATGGTCCCTTCAAAGTAATTCCTCTCAGATATAATACACTTGTGCCTCGAAGCAGTTCGGACTTGCACTTTTTGGTTTTCGAAGATTGATTTTTGAAAATATCTTTTGGGTTTTTTAATGCGAGTTGGTTTTCATTTTATTGGAAAAAATATATTTTTTTCATTTCTAGCAAACTCAATTTTTCTTTTTACTGTTTCTTGGAAACAGTAAAAAGTCACAGGGAGCCAAATCAGGTGAATACGGTGAGTGAGGTATGATTACGGGTTGTTTTTGGCCAAAATTACAAACAAGCAATAACGAATGAGCAGGTGCCTCACTGTGATGCAAAATCCATGAATTGTTTTCCCATAATCAAAAAACATAGAGATGAAAACCTTGACATTCAATCAAACTTGGTTTGCTTTTTTGGTCTTGGCTCTCCGATCTTCTATTGGAACGATTGAACTTTGGTTTTGATATTGTAATATATTAACATTATTATTATTTCCATTGTTTGTTGGTTTTCGGAGTAGTAGATAAGAAGTGTAACTTTTTATGTTTAAGTTTTTATTTAAATAAAAAACTCTATCGAATGGCGTTTTGTGCCGAGACAGTGGATTTTGGGATTTCAAGGAATAAAGATTTAAAAACGAATTGTGTTTAGAATATCAAGATAAAACAGATATCATTACCGTATACTAATGATTTGTCACCCTTAAGAATGTACGTAGCTCACAAACTTTGATCACTCGCCTTATTTTTTGAGAGTAATGTGACATTCTACCTATTTATGAACTAATAATTTCAGATGCGTTTAGGTATAAACTGATTGAAAATTCAAACATTGGAAAATGAACTCAACATTCCCATTAAGTGGACAAGTTGTGATCCAATCACCAATTTGCACAAGATTCAATAAAGGGAAATTATTCAATTATATCTGGTCATTCAGTATATTTTCATAATTTTTTGTTTTATCGATTTCCAAGCATTACAAAAGGTCTTGTTTCAAATCTCTTGATTGAATTTATTGAATTCGCTGAAATCATAACTTATTCTTTAACTGACGTCCAAGTCATCCTTTAAAAAAAAACGATAGAAGTTATTGATGGGCTCACCAAACCATAGTAATATTCTTTTTAGCTGGTATCCTGTCAATAATTTTCGTGGCAACGTTAGTTTGAAACGCCTGGTCCACTGGTTTTGTTTGTTACAACATTAGTTGTCAGTATTTTAATTTGATTGTAAAGTTCGTTAACTTCAAGTCTAACAAATGGTTAGATTAATGGAAATGCATAAAATAACAGTTTTACGAATGATCAGTTACGGAGATAAAACCCGAACACAACAGGAACTAGCTGGCCTATTTTATGAGGAATTTCCTAATTTACCGCCCATATTTATATATCTATATATCAATAAGCAAAATAGAGAAGCAGTTTCGCGAGATTAGTCATGTGGAGCAGAAAAAAAAACAGCTTCCAGTGCAATGTTTTATGAACTAAAATTAGATGTGATGCTTGAGTTTCAGGAAAATAAATGTGGTAAAAACCTTAGAAATTTTCATTTCTCTTTTCATCATGATCCCCTACCACGTAGTAACGGCTATATCCATCAATTTATATTAAAAGAAAATGAAATGAAATGAAATGAAAGACGTTTTTGATAGAAGATGAGTGTACTTTGTGTGTGTCAGTGACTGATGAGTGTATTGTCATGCTAATCGGGAAAATTGCCACTACTGGTCAACGCAAAATCCTCACTGAATGAGAAAAACACATGCAATACCCACAAAAGGTTAATGTTTGGGCAGGAACTGTAGGAAACCTTATCATTGGTTTCTTTTTCATTGAGGGCAACTTGAACGGCGATAGTTATTTGGCACTACTTCAACCAAGTTTAGCATATTTATATTCTGATCCAGAAAAACCTCAAGTTCTAGTGGGTACAATATGGTCTCGGATGGATGGAGCACCACCACATCACCAAGTTGATGTCCGGCAATACCTCGATACAACATTTCCCAATCGGTGGACAGAGAGGTGAGGATCGATTGAATGGCCAGAGCGATCACCTGATCTTTCATCATTAGATTTATTTTTCAGATTTGAATGACTTAAAAGAACGAGTAACGCTTGCGATTAGGTCGGTCACGCTTGATATTTTAAAAAAAGTTAGAAGAAAGTTTTATTTGAGATTAGGACATTGCCAAGACGTTCGCAGTGAACATTTCGAACATCTACTTCGTAAACATATAGAGTCTTTTTTTATATCCTATATTTCATTACGTTTTGTATTACATTTTCATTTTTGAGTGTATTTCATCGAACTTCGGTAACCATATGGTTTTAATTTAATTTTATCTTGATTATTGCAAGAAACTTGAAAGCTGTAACATTTTTGAATAGAGAATGAAGAGACCTTTCAAACGATATGTCACAAACCTATCCTGGCCGTTTAAAAAATTGGGGGTTGTACCTGTCATTCGAAGGGGGTTGAAGGTAGGGGAGGCATTTATAATTTACATTTGACGTGTTTCGTTTTTTTAATATTTACAGTAACCGAAATAATGAATTTATTTCATTTGGCTTTTACACACTATATATACCAGTTTTATCAACTGATTATAATGAATTTCATCTTCAAAGTTATCCATAAAAATTTCAGCTAGCAGTGGACTCAACAAATTTCGCGGATTATTAGCACTTCGATGCATGGATAAATTAAAAATGATTTTTTGAGATAGGCAAATAGTAAATTTAGAATTTCATGGTTTCTGTCTGAGATATGGTCGACCAGAACAATTAAACAATTATTTCTGACTAGTGGGAAATAACTTTTGGACATCAGATGTATTACTTGTAAATCACGGGTTAGTATAGGACTTACCTCTATCTACCTACTTAATGTGAAATATGTAGTGCCCAGAGCTGGTTGGTTGTGAAAACAGTTATTTATGTGGTATTAAAAATTGAAAATACGGAAACTTTTCAAATAGTAGCATTAAACTGTCAAATACTAGTTTACTGTTTTGTCTTTGCATTAAGTGTGTATAGTGATGTATAAAAGTATGAGTTTTATCGTGTATATCTGACTGGGGATGCATGTGAAATTTTTTGTTACCTAGAGTGTAAGAAACAGAAATCCCAGGGATTCAAAGGGTTCAAGGAAGGGTGGCGATCAACCAAAACAGCAACCTGTTGGCGTAAAATCTTTCTCTTTCAGAATAGTTAGAACCCGTACGGTTGTTCGAATTACCGGGAAATTAATGGCACATTGATGAACCGTTTCTGGTATTCTCTTAAACGTTTCTACGATGGGAAGTAAGACAAATCCGTTTGAGCTGAATTAGGTTCAACGTCAATGAAGAGGTATTTCTACGTACACTCGAATTAATCGCTGAAAATTGATCAACCACTCACAATTCAATATTCCATCTACACACTGTTGGTTGTCACAGTTAATTTGCCAAAATGGATTATTCCATAATATTCAAAAACAAATTTTCATGTGAACATGTGTCCAAGATGTATTAACTTTTGGACACTAACATTTCAGAAAAAAATAATGACTCTGGTTTGGCCGTAAATAATTTGGTGAAACCTGTTGACCATATTTCAGGAATTTTTCAAATATAAAAATGGTGGATAGAAAATAGAGACCAGTCAAAACTGGTTTTTTCAACCCGACGTTTAGGTTTATTACTCAACCATAATTATGGGTACTGGATATGTACAGAGTAGGTCAAATTGGACACTTTTAAAGGAAAACCCCTGTTTTCAAACTAGATAGATGAAAACTAATGGCTGTGTCTGAGAGTCAAATTTTATAATAAACTTGATGGTGAAAATCGAATATCAATATCTATCATCGTCTCTGAGTTAGAGCATGTTTTTCGAAAATGTGCATTTTCGAAAAATTGCTGTAACTTTTTTTTGTCAAAAATTTCTTTCAACTGAAACTCAAGTAGGGTACTTCGACCACGCCACTGGAGATGACCGCCGCAATTGCAGTCGAAACGTTTGGAGATTATAACCAAAGAAGACCACGGCAAAACCCGGAAACCAACCAAAACATTGACGCTAATGAAAACCTACATTTCTATATTCAAAGCTTTTTCTATTGAATAAATGTAGTTTAGAAAAACTAAAAAAGACGCTTCTGAAGAACATCGAACTAAAAAGTTGAAAATATTTTTTTAAATAAGCTTAAAACAATAACGAACGAAAAATACTAGTATTCTTGTGAAAAAAGTGACGGGTGCCAGATTTACAAAAATATGGCACGCCCACGCTTTCTCTTTCGTTATTGTTTTAAGCTTATTTAAAAAATTATTTTTAACTTTTTAGTTCGATGTTCTTTAAAAGCGTGTATTTTAGTTTTTTAAACTATATTTATTTTTCACTTTTTAGTCCGATTTATTGTCAAAAATATGTTTTTTCAAGTTCTACTCACTAGTATTATAAATCTTCAACAGACGGCGCACGAATGTAAAATTCCTCTCAACGTAATAAAGTTTGAGGTCTCAAATTCTATAGTAATACTGAGATGCAATAAGTCTCCAACAGTGAATAATGTTATTTTTCAAATCAATCTTTTGATTTGATATGTATGTCAAGCACCTCAATTCTAATTTTTTGATTTTTTTAAATATTTGAGTAACTGATTTAGGTGTACAATTTACGAAAAACTTTTCATTGTTTTCATATTCTGGTTTGTTTTCAAATAATCGAATTAGATTTTAAAATGTATCTTCCATTTTGTTCAAAACTTTTTTCTGTACTGAATCAAGGGTAATTGTAAATATTTAAATATTTCATCTATAGTACAAAATTTCGCTAAAACTTATAATTCTTAAAACATGGTTTTTATTTTGATTTTCTTTTGAATAAGTATAGTGGCATCTGCCCGCGAATAGCTCAAGCAATAATTGATAGTTACGTATAGCGCCATCTGCCCGCAAACAGATCAAGCAATAATTGAGTTACGTACAGCGCCATATGCCCGCGAATAGATCAAGCAATAATGCCGATACTTCTGTCAATACAGATCCCGAGCTTGAGAGTTACAAACATACATTCATACATACAGGTGAAGCTAATATAAAGCATGTAAAAACTAAATGTAATGCAAATAAATACCAAATTGGTAATATTGAATAACAATTTTCAATATAATTTTAGTGGTTTCGGTGTATTTGATACTTCAACTGCATTTTTTATACGAGTATAGTTTTTTTCGGTTATCCGATTCATCCATTACGTTCCTAACGAACATATAACGATAGATCTCAGAATAAGAAATGAAAATCGTGGGAAGTATATTTTGTTCATGAATGAAGTTCCTAATAACATGTCTACAGGTATTTCAGAAAAGACATAATGTCAAAATTTCAATTAACCGATAGCTTCTTTGATGACAACGCCAACTGACTGCAACGAATTACAAAATCTTGTTCCTCGGTTTCACATGTTTTATCATCTCTTCTGAAGTTTTGTTCAGCTTCTTTCTTACACTGACTGTGGCCCCTACCACAGGTTTCTGAAAAAATAAAATGTTTGTATTATTTGCGAGTGTTTTAGTAATAGTTCAGTTTCAGTTCAGAAATAGTGAGCTTGTAATGCACTGTTTGGAACCTTTGGTGTAGTAATGAATATTACTGTAGTTTTACCCAAACACCAATTGGTCATTTTCAACACTTCGGCACGTGCCTCAATTACCAAAAGGAAGGTTTCTTAATCCTTCTCTTGAAGGTGATCACGAAAAAAAAACTTGTTTTTAATCTTCCTCCTGAAGATGAACACTTGGTGGTTGAAACACATGTCGAGATTCTGAAAATAACGGTTTTGTTTTGGGATATTATTTAGAAATAATTAGTCCATTTATATCCAACTTATTTTACTGCGTTCGACTATAAACTCAAAATAGGTCCTTGCAAACTATCATAATGTATACTATCATAATCATAGAAGCCCAAAAAATAAATCATCATAACACTACACTTTGATCTTAGCCAAGAGCCGAGAAGCAGCAGTATAGTCGAAGTAAACTATCCACTCTTAAAGTTGGCGGCACTCTCAAAGGCCAAAAAAACCAATACATGCAAATGAACCGGCAGCGAACTCGTCCACGTGGACTGTTGACTTGGCGGTTCGTATTGGATAGTTTTTACTAAGCGAGTTATATGACTGGCTGAAGAGTCATGAAATTGAAATGGAAGTCACATTACGGTGACGAATAGAAATCGGGAGTACGGGGATGGTTATCGCCGTCGTGTTCAGTTCAGGAACCGATAGCGATTTGAGTATTGAAATTCGATATTGCTGTAGTTATAATTACTTAAAATGTTTGTTATCTGTTTATAATGTGGCGTCCTTGAACAAGTACTAATAGTAGACTTTTTCCAGTGTAGATGATGAAGAATGTGAAAAAGAGATACCAGTGAATAAGATTCAGATGCATTTGAATATTAAAACACAAAGTGTTTCAATATTGAAACACAAAGTGTTTCAATATTCTACTATGTACTAAGGACTTCCTGAAGTACATAAACCTGATATGAAATTGAGACCCATTATTTCTTCCATTGATGCTCCAAATAGCAAAATTGTCCAAATGGTCACTAAAATTTTCACTGATGCCTATAATTATAAAAATGAATTCTATATTAAGGATTTTTCTGATTTTTCCAATTTTATAAATGAAAAATCATTACCTCCAGGTTATATTTTGATCAGCCTTGATGTGGTTTCACTTTTTAGTAATATACCTATGCATCTAGTGGAGAAAAGTATTATCAACAGATGGAATGATATAAATAAGAAATGTTCAATAACCCGAAAAAAAATTATTGAAATAATTGATTTCACCTCAACTCAAGTTATTTCTCTTTCGAAGGTGAATACTATAAACAAATTCTTGGTACCCCAACGGGAGCTACTATTTCTCCTATAATAGCTCAATACGTAATGAACGATCTTTTTGAAAACATACTGAATTTTGAATTTCCTTTTTTAAAGAAATACGTTGACGATGTCATTTGTGCGATACCTTATGACAAATCTCTTGGAATTCTTGCTGTTGTCAATGGATGTGATAAAAAATTGCAATTCACTATCGAAATAGAAAATAATCAGACCCTTCCTTTTCTTGATACAAGAGTAATCCGTAAAACTGATAATTCTTTGATTACTGATTGGTATGTGAAACCTACTAATTCAGGAAGATATATCAATTACTATTTTTTCATAAGAAATCAGTTAAAATCAACTCAATACTCTGTTTGAAAAAAAGAATAGAAAAATCAGTACACCCTTCTCTCAAGCAAAAAAATCTCAGACTTCTGATCAAAAATTCCTATTCCAGAAAACTTCTCAATGAAATAATTTTCAATACTGGCAGTTATACAAATTCCGATGTAATCAACAGAAATTTATGTCATAATAGTTCACCTATCTGTATTTCTTATAAATCTATACTCGATTATGGAAATGTATCTTCAAATATTATAAAACTATCAAAATATGCCAAAAAATATTGAAACTATAAAGAACTTGAATACCAAATGAATAGATAAAACGCATACTACCAAAAAGTCAAATGTGATTTATAACATTCCTTGTAACAATTATATTGGAACAACATAACTTCACATAAAAGTGATATAAAGCTCAATAGGAAATCATGTGCATTAGCTCAACATTCTATAGAAACATGACATAAACCAAATTACTCTAATGTCAAAGTTTTACATAGAGAAAAAATATTTCCAAAGGCCTTCTTCTTGAAATGGTTGAAATTAGGTCTTTTGATTGTATGAATAAGAAAACTGACATTGATAATCTCAGCAGTATATACAGTAACTTACTGGAACTACACCAAAAAACAATATGATAATAATGAAAATTGTATCAATCAACTCTCTCTTTTGAGTCAAAGATTATCAAATCATTGAAAATGACATTTATGTGAAGGTGTGACATTTGTCAAGTCCAAAAAATCCAAACATGTTTAACTTTTTTTCGTCAATTTTATGTTCAATTCATTGTTTTTCCCTCATTTTTACTGTAAGTATGATTTTTTATGTTATTCATTGGCAAAAATCCACAACTCAATAAATTATAGGCCCTGAAGAAGCTCCCCATTAGAAGCGAATCCTTGGCAGAGTAAAGCAGAGCTTAGATTTTTTTATTTTGTGACTGAGAGACCCCGTTAATCCATTCTACTGTAAAGTGAATAATCTAACTATATTACTAAAATGGAACTGTTGAAAGGTATGTTACACTATATCGTTTACTTCAACTTTAAAAAAACATGGACTAGGGTAATCGTATTTCAAATGAACGTAATCTGTCGTAATCATAATTTTTCATAACATTTTTCACCATAACGTACATATACGTACTTATAAAACGATACTTAATCAAAATCTTATTGTATGTGATTTCAATAAAATAAAGTATAGATACTGAACAGTATAGAAATCGTGTAATAGATGTTATGCGTATTTCATTATATCGTTCTCCAACGAAATACATTATTTCATCGTAACTTATTTTATGAATTTTCAAATTATGATTATGATGAAATATCTCCATAATCATTTTCATATATTTTTAAACAGGGAAAGAAATATTTTGGCTTTCTACTTCTCCAATGAAGTACCCTAAATACAATGTGCATTTACTATAGATTAATACGGCATTTTACAGCAAGTAATTCAAATGAATATTTTCGAAGATATCACAGATTTAAAATGCAGAGACATAGCAGTTGTGGCGGTACCGGTCGGAGGACCGGTGACGCGTGCCTATAAATAGCGCGTAGAAGGCATCAGGACAAACACAAGAGGACAACGAAGCAGAACCAAAAAGCACCCCCAAGAGTCCCTAGAGTCCCTGTCAGGCGGCTCCGGTAAGTATAATTTTCTAACAGATAACCAACACTTCCTTTTCAGGCACTGGACCGCGACCTCTTTTAAAACAACACTTTCCGGTTAGTTTTTGGGGGCCCTATGCAAAATTTCAGATTCAACATATCAGAAACTGAAAGCACCTAGAGGCTGACTTTCGACCAAAGAAGGTCAGATGTCAATCCTGGTAAAGTGCCCATCAGTAAGTTGAGGACCACTCCGGAGGAGCGAGGGTGGATGGATGAGATGGCATGTTCTGCATATAGTAACCGTGTGGAGAAGATTTCAACTCAGGGCACTCAACCCGGGAGTCGGCATGGGGGGCTTCGCCCTATAGCACTTTATGATTAGTAGCGATCTCACGCGTTTATTTTACATTTAATATTAGCGTTGTACCCATGCGGAACCGGGTGCAATGCTCCTTTAAACAACAATTCACAATTTACCTTTGTCTATGTTCATCAGCTTTAACTCTTCCATAGAAATATTGGAAGAAACGTCAACTCTTATCACCTGTTCAGTTTGCGGACTGGCTGGTTTCGAAAACGAGAATCTTATAGTTTTCTTCAACTTGTGTTTAATCTTCTTCTTGGATAGAGGTTTTTCTCTAGACCTCGAACTTTTGTGTTGAAAAGTCGTCACTTTCGTGTCACCTTCGTCACTTCCTTGTGATCTTTGCCATAACTCCTCAATATCTGAATTCAGCTCGTAATCACATGTTTCTGCTTTCGAACTCTCCTTATTGTCTTCTAGGTTATCGAGAATTTCTGTTATATCACAAGCGTTTTCGTCATGTTCTTCAAAATGATGAAAACCTATGTTTCGTTCTTTATTCCCGGATTTCAACCTGGGTCTTTTTTTCGACCACTTCTCCAAGGATAGTCCCAGATTATAGGTTTGAAAGTTTTCTGGCAGTTCAAGATTTTTCACAGATACAATTTGTGATTTTTTCTGGTCGTGCGACAAGTTTTTTATGGTTGAGTAGGAATATCTGAAAATAGATGGCTTAAATTTTTTTGAATTGGAACAGTAAGAGAAAATAAACAAACAATGACAGTGAATGGTTTAGTTGGACCAGCATCCATTGAAAATTGTTAAATTCAAGAAATGCAAAGAAATTCATAACTGTACGTCGCTGTGCTCTTTTTCATTAACAATATCTAAAGGCTGCATCACCACAGAAAACAATTTTGAATAAATACTAACCAGAATTGTAAAAATTATATTTCAGAATTACTCAAAGAGTTCAAAACAGACTATCCTGAAATTGAATCTTGGTGATTGTTGAAACTTAATCTCACAATAACTCTATTCTCTTGTAAGCGAGAAAATTTATTATAGTGTGGACAATTATTATAAATTGCTTCATATGACCAATTTTTATTTGAAATAATTCAATAATCAAAATAGCAAAAGTTCATTGAGAAGAGCTTTGAGCAGTTATGTTCATGGAAAATATATAATAATGTGGTGACCCAGATCAAATTAGTAGGGGGAGATTTCAACTAGTTATCGTCAGTGAAGGTGCTGGAAAAATAGGAATCCAATGATAGAGAACTCAGAAAATGTTTTGCTGTGCTACTTATTATAAATCGTTAAAATGAAATGAATTGATTTTCAAAAGATGATTCGTAAAAATTAAGCACAATAGAATAATTTCATCAGTTAGGACTTAATTTTCTAATATAATATAAATTGATTTGAAAACCCTGAAAAAACAATCCAAACATTAATAAGATTAACCGAAAATAAAAATATTATTAAACAAAAAACTGAAATTACAAAGAAATAACAAACAAGCAACAACCAAACAAATAAAAATGGAAATATTAATATAAGGCTGAAAAAATAAAAATTAAAAATTATTATTAACAAACAAAAATGAAAAATAAAAATTAAAAGATTTCAAACCAAGTTATGTCACTACGTTTCGATTTTTAGTATCCACAATCGTCTTCGGGTGATAACTGGACTTATTCCTCCGAGATCTGACTATTTATAGATCGCTCGAGTAGGTGCTTTCACCTATCCCCTCTTCACTCTTTCCGCTTCTTGGTTTTTAGCGGGAGATGACCGTTTGACGGGAATTGGTCGTCTTTCGCTTGATAAGAGGTTTCCATATGTTACGTATCTCTACGCTAGCTTGACTAAATGCTTTGTTGGACAAAATATACGCGGCTTCTTTGAATTTTCTTCTAAACCAGTGTTTCTCTTTGTGGATGATTTCAGCCTGAGCCCACTTGATGTTATGTTGATGAGTCCACACATGCTTTGCTATTCTGGATTTGCTGGTTTCTCCTCGCTATGTGTGTTTCTCAGGGTACCCGGTAAATGCAATTGTTGGAATCGCAGTCCGCGTTTGGTGGCCTAGTTTTTGTAGGGCTGCTACTGTTAGTGTTCCCAGATCTGAAGCAGGTCCTGATATTGTACTTGGACCCAATCCTTCTTATCCTTTCCGATAAGCCTCTGATGTAGGGAAGTACAGGTACTGGTTGTGGCGGCTTCTCTTCCTTGTGGAGTTCCTAAGGTCTTCTAGCAAAGGCCTGTTCCACCATCACTCTGGAGCAGAACATGTGTGGACTCATCAATATAACATCAAGTGGGCTCAGGCTGAAATCATCCACAACGAGGAACATTGGTTTAGCAGAAAATTCAAAGAAGCCGCGTATATTTTGTCCAACAACGCATTTAGTCAAGCTAGCGTATATATATATACGTAACATATGGAAAGTGAAAGACGACCAATTCCCGCCAAACGGTCATCTTCTGGAAAGACTGAAGAGGGGATAGGTGAAAGCACTCGAGTGACCTATAAATAATCGGATCTCGGAGGAATAAGTCCAGTTATCACCCGAAAACCATTGTGGATACTAACAAACGAAACGTAGTGACATAACTCGGTTTGGAATCTTTTAATTTTTATTTTTAAGTTTTTTGTTAATAATAATTTTCAATTTTTATTTTTTCACCCTTTTATTAATATTTTTATTTATATTTGTTTGGTTGTTGCTTGTATGTTATTTCTTTGTAATTTCAGTTTTGTTTGTTTAATAAAATTGTTAATTAATTTTTTTATTTTTTTTTTAGGGTTTTCAAATCAATTTGTATAATATTAGAAAATCAAGTCCGAACTGATGAAATACACCACGAAACATTTTCAACCACCTTCAAACACAGTAGAATAAGTTAATCAAATCAGAAATTAATGAAATACCATGAACATAATGATTTCACTATCTAGGTGATCGAAAATTCACATTCTTCAATTTCAACAATGAACCTAGGTAGATGATGAGTACCTAGGTAGGTAGGTACTACGTCTCATACATGATGAATCCAGACAGTTTTAAATGAAATTATCATTATGATATGGAAAATTGACTACAAGGAACTCACCCGTCATTTTCTTTGGAGAAATAAATTGGTTCGTAACATTTTTGATCATCTGGTTTCCATTCAAAATATTCAGACCTATTGAGTAATTTTATTGGTGTACATTTCATGGCAGTTACTGAAACACCATAAAGCAAATATTTCAGTATTCAACATATTTTCGATATAATTTGAGACGTACATTTCAAACTCAAGAGTATCATATTTCAGGAGTAATATGAAATTGAAGTTATTATGATGTTGTTTCAGAAGTCGTGTGTTTTTGTAGTGCTCCATATCTCGATAAATATATATTCTACTGTGTCGTGGTATTTATTGATTGATAGAAATTTTTCATCTGGCCTCTTTTTCGCCATATGATGTCTTCAAGCAATTTTGGCCAATTTTTCTCTACGGATTCGAATCGAACCAAAGCGCTGCCAAAACAGCCCAAAAAATAACTAGGCATTTGGTAATGACAGTATTAATTACCATTCAATTCGAAGTTGGCATTAGTCAACAGACGAGGTCTGCACGTTTTAAAAATCACCGAAATTAGACGAATTGGATGCCAAAGACCATCTTTTCAAGCACTTAGATAACTTTCTTAACGGTAAAACCTTCAACAACCAAGAATTTCGAATTCCGAGCATCACAATTTTTGTGCTAACCGAATTTAACGACTCCACGAGGATGATTATGATACAAGAATAGAGTTTTGTGAAATCATGTCTCATCGAGTCAATACCATTCGTAATCATCTGTTGAACATCCTTTTTCGCAATGAGGTAATTTTTTCAGAATGGCAATGTTAATAGACAAAATTTTCGCTATTGGAGTGATGAAAACCCATATTTTTCGGGAAGGGCATACACAACACCCACAAAAAATTAATGTTTGGGTTGGTATTCTTGAAAATGTCATTATGGAAGAAAACTTGACTTGCAATGTGTACCTTGGCATGCTTGAAGAGACTATCGATCCTCTTATAACTCACGAACTATAAAGTCAAATGTATACAGGAGGTAATTCACTTACACTGTTACATTTCCACCAGGACGGTGCTCTACCTTATTATTTTTTCCTGTCCGACAGTTGTTAAACGAGAGATTTCCAAATAGATGGATTGGAGGAAGGGGAATAGTTGAATGACCTGCAAGATCACCGGATTTAACACCCTTAGATTTTTTCTTTGGAGGCATTTCGAATCCCTTGTTTATTAAACACAACCTTCTGATATTGAAGAACTTAAAAGACTAATTACAGCAGCATGCCAGTCAATTCCTAGTGAGGTTTTCCGTTATGTTAGAGGGGAGTTCGGAAACAGCCTTTACTGATTACAGTAAAATAGTCGACATTTCGAACAGTTTTCGCAAAATAAACGTAAATAGATTTTATGTTTGAAATGTCTTTCTCACAAATTTCATTTTATTTTGTAAAAGGTCAATAACCAACAAATAAAAAATCCAATGCGTGATACATGTATTCCTGACATTCAGGAGTTGGAACGGTTACACCTACTCTTCTAACGTCAGGGTATCATTTGAAGCAGAATTGAACGCCAATCAAAATGATATGCCACTTGACACCCGTTATCATTTAAGATTCTAAGGGTGACATCTACCCCTCCTTGGTTGAATCACTAGGGCTACAAATATTCCGTGAAAGTGTCCCCCTTGACTATAAAATTTATTTGTTTTTTCGATTCCTGATATTATTTACTGGAAGGAAGATATTAAGGGCGGGAAAGTTTTCAAATTGACAGCCCAAGGCCGTAGCCAGGGGAGATCAAGGGGATTTGATCCCCCCGAAAGTTCTACAAGCAACGGCCATCCGAAAATGATATTATATACAACGACTGGCTTGTTTAAACATCACAAGAGCCATGAGAACAACACCAACCGCGGCAATGGAATTAATTACTGGTCTGTCCCCTCTGGACATGCACGTTAAGGAATTTGTGTTAATGCCTAAAACGCATATATACAGACGGCTCAAAAACCTCAGCTCAGGATGTGAAGTGTACTCCAGATCACTAAGCCTAAGGATTAAGTGGGGAATGGGAAAAAGTACCAGCGTGTTTCAAACAGAACTGGCTATCTCAATTGCCACAAAAACATAACAATCTGCTCTGATAGCAGACAAGCCCTATTAGCCTTGAACAGAAAACGTGTCACCTCAGGGCTAGTGATAGAGTGCCACCTAGATTAAACCAAAGCTTCGGTAGATAATAATATTATCCTGAGGTGGATTAAAGGTCACGACAGAAATAAAGGTAATCACATTGCCGACTCTTTAGCCAAGGAAGTGGCTGGACTAAGAGTTTTAGGACCCAGTGGCACCTACGACCTGATGACTCTTAACAGTAGGATTTCCAACTAGCCACTGTCAACTAATAAAACACCTCCATTAAACGGGGCTAGTGGACATACCTCTGTACATAATGTGTAAACAGGAAGATTAAACTGTCAGGCACGTCCTATGTGAGTGTCCGGAGTTATCGTCAATAAGAGAGGGTGTGTTCGAAGAATCTTGGCCTACACCTGCCGATATAAAGGAGATGTCTCGATGTCTCCTAGTGGCCTGTCCACATTCCTCGGAAGGATGTAAAATGGGTCATATGTGGCCTAAGTGCTACACTTACCCTCCCTACTCTACAGATACAGATACTATTGGAATTATAAAATCCGTTAGAAATTTTATCAAGTTCTTGGCAAACTGAACCAAGTACTCGAAAGAGAATATTTAAAAAAACTTTCCCGAAACACAATGAAAAACCCATACGGCAATGTGTACAAACTTTTAAAATCTTGGCGACACTACCTGTTTCCACATGTACCCCTGGAAGGACTTTCTCTTCTCTGAAACGCCTCAAAACTCATTTAAAAAACTCCACAAGCGAGGAACGACTAAACAGTTTGGCGTAGAATTGACATCGACACCGAGGAGGTAATTGATTTTTTTGCTGCAAAGAAAGCTATAAAATTAAATTAGATTTTGTAAAAAGATGTTAATATTTCTGAAATGGTTTTCTAATAAATGTATATGATGATGTAACACAATGTTTTTTATTTTTCTTCCTTTTCTTTCGTTGTTTTTATATTTCATGTTCCACCAAATCAAATCCCCCCGAAATTTTTTTCTGGTTACAGCCTAATATGGGGTAGTTCAATTTTAAGCAAGTACTTGTTTCGACACCTATTGTGAACATTAAAAATTAACCACCGACTTCCTAGGAAGCACCCATTCACGTTTTGGAGCAAACTCGTTTTGCGTTTCGACGATTTAG
>WOGN01000629.1:0-23196 GCA_015342105.1 Leptinotarsa texana
CGGCCGTTTTATGTTGCGGCAACGAACATTGCACATCCTTTCTCGTCATTTCGACACAATTCCAGGTTATTCGCGTAGGCTTCGCGGATACATTCTCAATGAGTCATGTGTTTTCTCGCTCTGTCTGGGCCGGCCTCAGATTTATTACAATAGGTTATAATGGGGTTTTCCGTTGAATATATGCCAAGCTCCTGAGAATGACAACCTTCCAGAAATAAAACATCATTAGGGCTAGGAATTAAGGTGGTATCGCCTTCTTAATTGACATTTCTGGCACTAGCCAGATAAATAATCGCCGTGCAAGAAACCATCCCGAAACCACAATAGTGGTTGTAGTGAAACTCCTCAATTAATCAGCAAGATGCGTCATTGAAATTATAATTTGTACTAGTTTCTATGGAATTACACTCCGTATCATCAACTTTACCAAACTCCCAACTGTACTTGACAGAAATGAGGCGAAACAGGAATACATCAAAACCATTAATGAAAGCGGAATTGTCTGACCTGACATTACCTATTATATCCGCTTCGGAGACATTCATTTTCTTGGAGAGACCGATGTCTGGGTTTTTGTAGCATTGAATCAGACCTGGTTACTTTTACTGCAATTTGGAATCACTTCTAGATCCTCATTTGAGATATGCAACCTCCTGCTGCCTATGAATATGTAACTCTGTAGCTGATGTCCTGGAATCCAAATGGAATGACGAACAAGTGTGCTTTCGTCAGCAAAGCCAAATATTGGATTCTTGTCGTTGATATACTTCAAAAAGGGGGTTGGAGACAATATGGATTTCTGGGAAACACCAGCGTTGATGGTGAAAGTATTCGAGAGATATCCATCGACGGTCACTTGAAGGTAACGTTCTTTCAGGAAGATGAAGAGCCATACATAAAAAGGATCCGACAAGCAATAGCATCGAAGTTTGTCCAGCAAACCATTTTTTTAATATTTGTAGCGTTGGAGTAGATGCTTCGAAAGAGTTTTGTGCTTCTACCGAGACAGAGTATCGCAAACTGCTAGGCTAATCTTACGAGTTGATAACGAAATAAGCCACCACACCCTTGTCATATACGTAAAGGTGACTTGCGTTAATGCCTGCGCTTGACAGAGTTATCAACATTTTCTCCAGTTTTTGAAAAACTATTTTCTGAGTTTCGATAAATGGCCTAATATCTTGAAGATATTTTTCGAAAATGTCAGCCCAGAATTATGGTTGCATTTTTTTCACGCACAAGCAAAAAGATAAACTGCTATGGACCAACCGAATATAAAAACTGCGGCTGCTTAGTTTTATGAAAAAGTAAAGAATACTTGGAGCAGTGGTGTCAATTCAACAGAACTAGAATCGTGGAAAGAAGTAAAAAAAGTGATAGATTTAATTATCACACAATAGCTCATTAGCAGTAGCCAAGATATGCATGTTTTTCACGAATATTCACTTGAATTTCACTAGTTCAGACTTCCATTGTCTAATATATAAAATGATTTGAAATCCCTGAAACAACAGGGAAGAATTAAAAATGAATAGCTGAAAAAAAGTTACATTGAGCAAAAATAACCCGAAATGAAATAATAGAACGATTGAACAAAAAACAAAAGGAATAAAAATGAAAAGTTAAGAGATTTCAAGCCACGTTAGTTTAGGACGTTTCGATAAGTAGTATATACAATCGTCTTTGGGTGACTGAACTGATTCCTTCGAGAGATGACTATTTTATGGGTCGTTCGAGTACTTTCACTTATCCCCGCCGGTACAACCAATGCTTGCACTTCCCTACATCAGAGGATTAGCGGAGAGGATAAAAAGAATTGGTTCCAAGTACAACATCAGAACCTGCTTCAGACCCGGTAACACTATCCGTAGCAGCCTCACAAAAACCAGGCTACCAAACGCGGAATGCGATTCCAAGAATTGCATTTACCGGATACCCGGTGAGTGCGGAAAATCCTATATTGGTGAAACTAATAGGCCATTGAATGTTCGCATTGCCGAGCACAAAAAAACACACACAGCGAGAGGAAACCAGCAAATCAGGAATGGCAAACCATATTTGGACCCACCAACACATAATTGGGTGGTCCCAAGCTGAAATCATACACAGAGAGTAACATTGGTTTAGGAAAAAATTCAAGGAAGCCGCATACATGCTGTCCAACAACATATTCAGACAAACTAGCGTAAAGATACGCAACGTATGGAAACCCATCATCAAGCGAAAAATGGACAACTCGCGCCAAACGGTCATCTCCCACTGAACCAGTGAAGCGAAAAAAAGGAAAGCGGGGATAAGTGAAAGTACTCGAACGACCCATAAAATAGTCATCTCTTGAAGGAATATATCCAGTCATCACCCAAAGACGATTTTAGATACTAACAATCGAATCGTCGTGAACTAACGTGGCTTGGAATCTCTTAACTTTTTATTTCAGGTTTATTTGCTTAATATAACTGTTATTTTCAGCTATTCATTTTTAATTCTTATTTAACTTCTTTTCTAGTTGTTTCAGGGATTTCAAATAATTTTATATATTAGACAATGGAAGTCCGAACTAGTGAAATTCATCATGAAACATTCAACAAACCTTTCTACGATCATTGGGTACGTTATATGTCTGCCTGAAAAGAGTTTTTTTCTCAAATGCACAAAATATGGACAAGTGATAAAATACAATTAAGTGTTGCAGAAAAATTAAGTTATTTTGATTACGAAGATGAAAATTAATAAATCATGTACTGTGTTCCACACTTGTTTAAAACAAGACCCGATATTTTGAAGCAATTTTTTTAGCCGACAAATACAAAAGTACGACTTAGAAGTCATGTCACTAATGGGTAAGTCATGCCTACTCAACTCTTTTGTGTTCAATGCTTTGATTATTTTGTTATTCTATCTTCTATAATGAAAAGCTTGTAAAACACATACATTTTTTTTATTATATAATTCCACAGATGTCCTGCTCTGGAAAAAAATAAATTGTCACGTTAATTGTCACGTTATTTATATGTCGATATGACTTTGGGGTCAATTACTAGAATTAAATGAGAACATATATTTATGAAAAATGAAGTATATTTAGCTAGTATGAGAATCTGAATAAAAACTAACTCTAGTGAAAACGATGTCTCAATCGGACTTGCAATAAAAAACAAAATTACAACAATAAATTTATAGTTTTAACACATTTCACGAATATAAAATGATTTTCTCCGTTGAACACATTCAATCTAACAATGGTACAACATGGCTTATTCTATTCGTCAGTCTGGAAAAGTTGTCGTGCATAGAGATCATTTTCACACCGGCGTTTCCGCCGTGATTTCGAGTATTTCACGTAAACTTTCAACATCACAGCCGTGAGTCAACAAGAAAAGGTCTCCTGTCTGACGTCGATGAATGGTGGTGGCTTAAGCCGTAACAAGGGTATTTGAAAGGGGATTTTGGAACTGAAAAATATTTTGTTGGTCGGACAAGGATCATTGTCCGTACTACTAATATCCAATGAAATATTTCTGAGGTTGAGATTAAGTTGAGGATCGAAAAAAGGGTTTGAACAACTTGGTTGAATGGAAGAGCAAGTTCTGATTGCGTTACTCAAAATGAGAAGATCAGAAACTGAATTCAGCCTTTTGATAAAAATGTAGGAGATATCATTCAAGAATTGTCTGTATTATTCATATCTACTCAACGTATACTATATTTTGTCAATACAATCTATTATTATTATTTAACTTCTGTGATCGGATTGAAAAAAATCAGCAGAAATACCACTGAATGGTAATATTTGATAATTACAATCATAGCCACCTGCTTAGTCAGTACACATTCACCTTTCACTGGGCAAAGTACCTATACAGGGCGTTCCAATGAAAACTTGACCTCCCCTGTAACTCAGAAACGGACATGTAATCGAAATTTTAATTTCTAGAGGGACTAATTGTGATATGAAAATCATACTCGAAACTTCTCCCTCCAGCGGTCAGCAACTACCCCCCTATTTTTTCAATGGCATGGGGGTCGAGTTATACATCATTTGAAAGGTCTTTGTCCTTCTATTACCTCTATAGTGGTTTTCGAAATTGGTTCATTCTTTATTCAGACATTAAATGTTGAACGTTATATTTAAGAAAACACAGAAAATTCGCTGTTGTTCATTTTAATGAGGGATTCAACAACAAATAATATCAGTGGGAATAAAATAGTTCTCTCAAAAGCGTTCCGTACATTATTTAAGATGTCCGGAGTGAGCAATCGGCATTCCCGAACAATTCCCTGTCATAGGTCTTCTATATTTGTAGGCTTGATAGAGTATACTTCCGACTTTAGGTGTCCCCACAGAAAGAAGTCCGTCGGTGTGAGATCAGGTGATCTAGCTGCTCACTCCACTGGACCCCTTCTGCTGATCCAACGCATTGGAAAACATACGTACAAAAACAGTCTCACCTGAGCATCAAAATGTGGGGGTGCACCATCCTGGTGAAATGTTATTTCATTTTCTACTAAATTGTCATCATAATCAAAGGATCTACACAGTCTTGTGATAGATTTAAGTATGTGTCTCCATTGAGATTACCTTCAATGACGAATGGTCCAACAATATGATTACCGAGAATGTCGGCCCAGACATTCCATTTTTGTGAAGTTTGTGAATATGTTTCCATCACCAAATGGGGATTCACATCGCTCCGGTAACGACAATTAAGTCTACTCACTTCACCATTCAACATGAAAGAACTTTCGCCTGAATACCTCAGAAAACTGAAGTCGACAATCAGGATCATCTTCGTCTAATATCTGAACTAGTCTTATTCTGAAAGGATTGAATTTGTAGGCTTTCAAAATGCAAGAAATACTAGTAGCGGATACATCAAACGCTATAGCTACTTGTCTGATAGATTGTCGATTATCCATTTGTACATGTCCTAAAACTGCAACTTCAACTCCGTCATTTCTGACGGGACGAGATATTTCATGTTTTCTGTTGTGAACAGAACCCGAAGTTCAGAACTTATCCATTAACTGTTTAACATATTGATGGCTCACGTTGTAGTCTGGATGATTCGTATTATAAACTCTTGCAGCAGCCTTAGCATATTCATTATTTCGATAATAGATTGCAACAATTTCTATTCTTTCTTCAGTAAAATAAACCGTGTTGAAACACAGTGAACAAGGATGACTGAATAATAATTTGTGAAGAAGCGACAGTGGCCAACTATCCACTTTGTGTTCTGCGACAGTTAGATTCAACAAAAACTACCAGTGCAGAAAAAACTAACAGTGTCGTTCATTTAAAAACGTTTACTATTTATTAATTAAATTCTGCAAATCTAGAAGACCCGCGACAGAGAATTGTTTGGGAATGCGATTTCTGACTCTGGACATCTTCAATATTATAAAGAACGCTTTCGAAAGTAGGCTGTACTGTATGGAACTAGGAGAGGTCATTTTGAACACTTTATCCGTTGATTCTGTTGCTATTGATATTACTTTTGTTGATCTCCTCAATAAAATGAGCAACAGCGAATTTTCTGCTTTAATAAAACGTTCGACATTTAATTTCTCTATAACTAATTAACCAATTTCGAAAAAAATTACAAAAGTGATAGAGGAACAAAATACCTTTTGAATGATGTATCACTTGAACCCACACACCATTGAAAAAAATAAGGGGTAGTTGCTGACCACAGGGGGGGTGAAGTTTCGTGTATGATTTTCACATCAGAATTAGTCCCCCCAGAAATAAAAATTGACGTGTTCTTTGAAATATTCGATTACACGTCCGTTTCTGTCTTACAGGGGGGTCAAATTGTCTTTGGATCGCCCTGTATATTAGATATAATAAAAATTAAATTTAGTTGAAACTTTCTCAATTGTTCATGTTTCCTTGATTTTTTTTTTATAATCTAAGACAATCTTCAACTCACCCAGTACAACTATGAATCCAATCAGGTAAATCTGTTTTGATTTTTGTATCCCTAGATAACAGAATGTTTTTATTGGTTTCAAATTTCCTTATTACGATGGTCACTCTGATAACTCATTCATCCTTGTGGTGAGGTAAACTTTTCAAAAGGATGTGAAGATTATCATTAGAAAATCTAAAATTACCATATCAGTGAATGAAAAAATAAATACCTCAATTATAATCTAACAAACCACAAGTAATTTCAATAATTTACTAAAATGGTGGTTATCATTTGAAGATGTTTACCTATTGATAGTTGAGTTCAATAAAATCAGTTGCTTTCATATAAATTGACTGAACAACTGAAATAGTTACTTGTTGTTTGACACTGTGATTGAAAATGACTTCAACTGTAAAGTACCAGGTAAGTAAAAGTGTGTTTTTGCAAGAAACATTTTTTTATTGGATCCCCAGAATATGTACTTCAAAAATTCATTTCAGAAATTATTTCATTAGGATTGGCATGAAACAATATCGTTACAAAATTCTTTGCAGTTGTTATTTTTATTTATATAAAGTTTTTTAGATAATTTTGTTATTGGTGAGAGTCAGAATTTGAAGAAAATATCGGATTTTAAGTTTTCTCTATAAACAGAATATTATAAACATCACCTTCCAGTGATAACTGTATAAATAAAAGGTAAAACTTTTTGAAGAATCCATCATAGTACTTGTCTCAATTTTAGTCTCAGTCATTGCATTGAGGAGAAATTTACACCTGATCAACTTAGGGCCAAATTATACATCTTAGTCCTTAGTCTTTGACTTAAATTTAGTCTCAAGAAACAAGTTCGAAGTGTATTTATCCATAAATGCATTTATAAGTTTCATGTCCTTATCTACAAATATCGGGTTATGAGTTAATTGAATTAATTTGTACAGATGATGGTTAGAAAAAATGTTATTCTTATAGTAGTAGAGTTTATTATTAAACAAAATGAGGCTATAACAGCCATATTTGTTGAAACTGTTCAAAAATCGCTATTGCGTTCGGATTAGTAACATTAAATGTCACATGTCACTCGTCCTGATTCTCGGAAACAAAATTGTGCTGTATAAATGGAGACAGAGTCTAAAGTTGAGGTAAAGGCTGAGACAAGAACTAGGAAGTCTAAATTGGCCTTTACGATGAAGATGTTTATTGAAAAGAACATCCTGCTGATGGACATTGCTCATTGTAAAAAACAACCACTTCACAAGTTGTCCTGAGTTTTAAGTCACCCGCTTATGATACCAAACACCAATGGAGATAGCCTCATAAAAACCACATTTACAACAAAACAATCAATCTTCAACTGAAATCAATCAACTCATCAACTGTTATTCGTAGTTGTAGGCCATTCGTTGTCTTGTCTCAATCATAATCCTAAAATTTAAAATTCAGAAACTTTCAAGGTCACAATTTAAAGACTAAGACTTAGGACTTAGACAAGGATATTCAAAGTTGTATGTTATAAAGATTCAACATTTTTAGGCTAGTATATTCAAATTCCACCTTCACTAGTGATATCAACTTGCTTGGCAAAACTTTTATTATTCAGAAGTCATTGCTATGCGAAATGTATAATTATTGATTTCTTCTTGTGGGATAGTCGTGGATTCAATTTTAAAAACAACAAGCGGGTTGAAATAAGGAAGTGCTAATTCAGACGGTATTTTTAATGCCGAAATCATGAAGTAAAATATTATATTCCTGACAGAAAGCCAGTCCTATATTATGGTAATTGTTCTCTAGGTTTCTCCTGAAAGGGTGATGTGCTGATGTATCCGGGAAGAATATTTAAAAACAACAGAAGAATCAACGGTCTCAAGATAGAACCTCGTGGATCTCCAAGGGCATATTGCCTGTCTTATAAAGCGTTTTCGATTTTAACTGCCTATCTTATAATCCGTTTTCGATTTTAACTGATTCCTCTCTATTTTGTAAACAATATTTGATCCAATCAAAAATAATTTCTCTTATGCCAGTACAATAAGTTTTTCGAGAGTAAATTTATATCCACACAGTCAAATGCCTTCGATAAATCAAACCTCAACAATACTATGTAAAGGTCCTTATCTAATTGGTAATTAACAAATGAAATAGTTGATCAGGAGTTCCTCAGGGATCAATATTGGGCCCCCTTCTTTTTATTATTTATATTAACGATTTGCCAAATAGGTTCAGCTCAAATATCGAGACAATTATGTATGCTGATGACACCACATTTGGCATCAGTATCAATAAAGGAGAGTGTCTGACTACAATCCTTGGGGAAGATATGGAACAAACAAAAACCTGGTTCTTGACAAACAAGCTCATACTCAATGCAAAAAAAAACAATCCAGTGCAATAACTACTTATTATGTAATCCATTATTAGATATGGCTTGTCTGTCTGGAACTCGGCAGCTTAGTTTCATTTAAATGTTATAGTCGTCATTCAGAAGAGGGATATAAGATCTATTATAGGAGCTAATTTTGAACACTCCTGCAAACCAATCTTTAAAACGTTGAGAATAATGACACTTTACTCTCTGATAATTTTTGTAAAGTTACTATATGGCAAACAAAACATTAATAGTTACTCCGTTGTGTCCGATATACAGGGTCACAATACTAGAAATAAAGATAATTTAATTATATCTCAAACCCTGTTACAAAGAATAGACGATACTATTGAAATCAAAATGTACAATGCCGTACCTCTCACAGTACGTTCTCTGAACTTTACAAAATTCAAAAAACAATTACATTACTTACGAAAAAACCTCTATTTGGTATTAATGACTTTTTCCATTCATTTCCTGGACTATAGAGCAAAGCTGCCTTGCACGATTGTATGTATGTACTATATTATTATTTTTATTACACAGTTAAGTATCTTCTGAAAATTTCATATTTTACTTTTTGAGCATATGTTAATTTTATCGTATTTTGTGACATTCTACAGCTGTAGCTTTGTTATGAACCAACTAAAAATTTGAATTTGAATCTATCTCAAAATTCATCATTATATTGTATACACCTCGCTCCAAAACATTAAAAATCGGAGATAATAGTGATAGTTGACAAGCGTCATCGTTTTCAAAAATTTACATTACACCAAACTGTTACCAAATTCACTTGTTGTTTGTACATTGCAGGAAAGTTTAGGAGGAAACTCCTTGACGTCTATGCTGGCTACTATTTCCCCGGCTAATACCCACCTGGAGGAAACCCTAGCAACGTTACGGTACGCCTGCCAAGCCCGCTCCATAGTCAATCGGGCCAGAATCAACGAGAACCCCCACGACCGTCTGATTCGTGATTTGAGAAGCGAAGTCGAGCGCTTGAGAGCCCTAAAACAGGTACACGAGATAAGTGGCGTGTCTTCTTCCTCCTCTGTGTTGACAGACGACATCCACAACGAAGAATTGGAGGAACTCAGGAACAAGCTCTCGAGCACCGAAGAAAGACTATACGAAGCTCAGAAATTTTGGGATAAAAAATTCCTGGAAGCGAAGCGAGCCCAGCTCAAGGAACTCGCCGATGCGGAGAAATACAAGGCGGAGCTGGAGTCCAAAGTACGTGTGATGAACACGGTGGATACAAACGTCGAGTTGGAGCCTTACAGAACGAACTTCTTGGAAGAGTTGGAGGGAGTTTTGATGGAAAGTTCTGATAGATTATGCGACATGGACCAGTTAGACGTAATCAAGAACTGGTGTTGCGATAACGGACTCATCTGCACGTTCAGTTCTAATTCGATGATAATCAAGGACCCTGTGGAGCAGAAACAGGCGATTGTTTTGTTAGACCAGGCCGGCATGGCCGGTTTCGAGAATGTAAGTGACTTTGTGAATAGTTTGACGTGGACCAAAGTGAAGAAAACTGTTAAAATTTTGAGCAAGAAGGAAGTGATGTTATCAATGAATCAAGTTTATGAAGCATTGGCTACTCTGCAGCCTCACGATAGCGATAACGAGCTGAATCTCCTGTTTGCTAAGGCTAACAAGTGCTTGCAGAAATTTGAGGCCGCGCTTTTGAGTAGCGTTAGGGATAATAGTCAGAAAACTGTTACTTTCGATATGTGATAGTTTTGTTAGTTTGATGCTCAGGCTTTGCATAAGATTATGCAGTTTGTTTTGGTTCCTAGCGAATTGTGACGTACTTAGACTTCTAAGGAAAATGTGCGGTTGATGAAAATAGTTACCAGGGCCTTGAGAAATTTTTTAAAAAAATTTTGTTTTGGGTCTCTATTGTGACATAATTCTTTTAAAATTATTAAAGCTTGCTTTCTGATTATTCGTGCTTATCAAGTGTGGAAAATTTATTTTAAAATATATAAGTACAGGCACCTTTTTTAATTAATCAATTAACACTATCAACATTTTTCAATTTCTCCTCATTCAAACAATTTCTCCAATCAATTACCTCATTCTCATTTTGAAATAGTTTTTCTATGTTTATCAAAATTTGTTTTATGTAAAAAAGTTTCACTGATAATTGCTGAATTTTCGATATTATGTAGTTCAAGATGTTCTAATGAAAATTTACCACAATCAAATCTGAATACCCTGGTTTTTATTTTACATTTATCGAAAAACCACATGAATTTTTCTATTACATTAATATTATTCTGATTGTCAAGTTGGCGGAATTCCGTCAAAATGTTGAAAAAAACCAATTTCTAAATTGTAGACATTTCGTAACTTTGTTTCATCTACAGGACACTGAAATATAAGAACAAGACATACATATTAAAATGGAAATTTACAAAGCAGTTCTGTTAGAAACAAAATAAATTATGTAATATAACGATCGTTAAAAAATAATAAACGTTTCGAACACTTTACAAAAAAAACAATGTTAATGAGTACTTACATTTAGGGCGGCTTTCCGAGTTGATGGGTGAAGTGAATAATTTAGACGTTGACGTTGACACAGACACGAAGGGATTAACAATCTGAACTGTGTAAATCGTTCTTTATAATTCAAAAATAGCCCATGAGAGAAATGAGAATTGTATTTGGGAAAATCAGTCGGTTAATGATTCCAAATTTCTATTAGATTGAAATATGAGGTGTGTTAGTTTTCAATATCCGACCTTTTGTTAACGCATTTTGTTCCATGTTTTGTTATTTCAATCATTTTGTTCAGGAGTCTTTTTTTTAGTATCGTCTGTTGTCCTATAATACTGACTGACTCAAAATCAAAAGGATGAAGGGACGATTTGCAATATTCTGCAAGGATAGTAGGATTCTTCATTGTATCAGGTATTTTTTAAAGGACAAGTTATCTACAAAGTATTTAAAAACCAACAAAATTCACGGATGATTTTCAAAATAATCAAAGACACAATCTGAAATGAATTTTTTCATGTTATCTTTCTAAAATAAGTATCTTCAATTTGGCACCTAAAATGATGAACAATTAATACTATTCATTCATTTATATTCTTGTTTTTATCCAAGAACTAGTTGAATATATTCAGCCTCACTTATAAAACAGTGGAAAACTTTTTCTGAAAATGGAAAATAATCTTGAACACCATTTAGAAAAGTTAGAATTGATAAATAAAATTTCATCTGGCCAATTTAGGGAACATGTCAAAAATTTTAACTGACCCTCTGTATATTTGTAATTTTTAAAACCAGAAAGTTTCATTGCGAAATTTTACCAGAGTTTTTTCAGCACTAAAATTTGAATCAAGTAAGTCGTCAGAATATTTGTATTTCAAACACTGTACAATTAAAACTTTATTGAGATTCGTTTTCATCAGTTTTCATAATATCATAAGTTCAGAGATTTTCACTGAAACTTTTTTACATGAAGATTGTTCCAGAAGTAAATTTGTTTTTTTATCTGGTCCAGCTAAAACCTTACATTTTGGACAAATCCACAAAAATACTTCTATTTCTATAAAGACACCACAAGAAATAATTACCTAACTTTCCATTCAACAAACTCATTCTCTAAATTTCCCAGAATACCATTCCTTTGTGTTGAGGAAATAGTAAGCTTTGGAGATATTCACTCTTTATTCAGTATGTTCCAAAACTCCAGTGTCTAATAAGTCTTATAATAAAAATCTAGCATTTCTCTAAATTTCTATCTCAGATGAGACCTAATGAATTTCAAAGAGTATTAGGTCTGGACATTTTGCAGACCACCCAACAAGTTGCATTGAACCACATCACTTCAGTCACTTGTGACTTCAAGTCCCATACCTCACTTGGGACATCTGATTGATATCTTTTAAACTTCCAGTTTATATCTGAAAGATTTCTTATCGAACTTTTTTTGGACATCTCATGAATGTCCATATGATATCCTCCAAAGCATTTTCATTCCAAGTCCACAGAGATATGTTATGGATATCCATCCAAGCCATGTCAAGGGATATTGCGACCTGGATAGGATATCTGATTTTGTATAGGATATTATCACTGGTAACAATTTCACACAAATACTTTATACAACTTTTAGATGAATTACTTGAAAAGTTTCATAGGAGTACATTTGTAAAGTGTTTGATAATGTTGATGAATTGCTATACATTTTTTGAAAAATTTTTTGTGTTACGCTTTTAATGTTTTGAATTCAAGGATTTACTAATGCCAAAGTTCATTTTTATTACATGATCTGGTATGAACATTGTGCCATTGTATAGTGTGTGCTACAAGGAGCTTGTGTAAAAAGTTTATTTTGAATAAAATTTAAATGGTATGCCTTTTTGGGGACCAGCTTTTATGGTAGTCTTTCGATCATAAACGATCTCAGAAATTAAAAAGTTTCAATGCAATCTCTTTGTGGTGTTCACTGTGAATTTGCTGTAGTTAATATGTATATAGCTGCTATTTATTTTTTAAACTTAAACACACTGTTTTAACTATTTTTAAACTAGCAATCCAGGAAATTCTATTGGCTTATTTTATATTTTTTTAAGAAACTGATACTGCTTCTTTTTAATATACAGTTCATTTTTAATCTTGGTTAAACTGACCCTACAATTTTAAATACATCATCAATATAAAACTAACAATGCCATTACTTTTATATACCGCTATAATGTTTTTAAAATATTAATTATCAGAAAGTTTGTATTTTTATGTTGTTGAAAAAAATATAAAAAGTACAACAGCGCCACACGATTTTTATTTCTGACTGATCATTAGTCATAGTCATAAGAAACTTGACCTAATTACCAAAAACAAGAATCTAAATTAGAATTTCACGAACACAAACCATATATTTTTTCATGTCAATGGCATTGACTTCTTTAGTTATTAGCCTCGTGTTCTGGGTAAACAATGTTAATAACTCCCCGAGCCACATGGGATGCATCATGGCCATTCCCAGTCCGTCAGCAATGTAACCCTGTATAAACATCCTAACCTCATATCTTCACCTGAAATCTTCATAATAGAAAACTCATTTCCTTATTAAGTTATTTTTTGGTATCATTTTAAACTTATTCAGACTAAGATCCTTACTGGAGTTTGTCAATTTATTGAACATTTTTTGAGGCAAGGTAGTTCACACGGGTTTTGTGTTTTACACAAATGACGGAAATCAATGTAAATATGACCCTCATGTCTAGTATCGTGACCATGCAAATTACATTCCACTTCGATATTTTATGGACGTGCTTGATGGATATTTTATGGACGTCCTTGATGTATATTTTATGGACGTCCTTGATGTATATCTTAGGGACGTCCTTGATGTACATCCTATGGACATTTTTAATGGATATCTTAGGGACGTCGATGTACATCCTGTGGACGTCCTTGATGGATATTTTATGGACGACTTGATGGATATCTTATGGACGTCCTTTATTTATATTTTATGGACGTCCTTGATGTATATCCTACGGACGTCATTGATGAATATTTTATGGACTTCCTTGATGGATATTTCATGGACGTCCTTGATGGATATTTTATGGACATCCTTAATGAATATCTTATGAACGTTCTTGATGGATATCTCATGGACATTATGATGGATATCCTATGGATGTTCATGTTAGATATGTCTGGACAGTCATAATACATCCTTAGGATATAAACTGGATATCCATCGAATATATGCAATATCCAGAATAGAAATCCAATGGGTATCCATCAGATGTCCGTGTGTTGTGTGGGAGTGCACGACAAAGGGAGATCTATGTTTATGGGTGAATATTGGGATATATTAAGAAGGTAGTGTCAATATAGGTTTATGAAAACTTCTGTGCATTCGGTTCTATGTACAAGACCATCTAAAATGTTTACTGATTTAGGTTGTGAACCAAATGTTACAATCGTCGATGCTGCATGACCACGTTATTGAGGCATATCCAATTCTTGATTGAATGGATAAGAAATAGACTGTTAGGAGCACAGTCTTTGACACCATATAGCTTAAACGTCTCAACATGAATGTAGTAGAAGTTATTTTCTTGGCTAATTGGTTTTATTGATATTCATACATAGAGTCAGAAATGCTTTATTATCATAAAAGTTCAGATTTTGTTGGCAAAGCAGGCTTAAGAACTAAACCAATCTGAAACGTTAACATACTAGTCAAGAATTTAAAACAAGATATTAATATGGCTTAAGCACACTTCAAAAAGTCTATGGTAAAAGTCTAATAAAAAATTTTATATGTTCACCAAGCAGGCTTAAGAACTAAAACAATCAGAAACATTAAAATAAAGGTCAAGAATTAAAACAAGATATTAATATGGCTCAAGCATAGTCTATAGGTAAAAGTCTGTAATAAAAAATTTGATGAGTTGCGAAGTCATCCGAAAGAAATTCCTCAATACTTATAATAAGCTTTACCTGGCAGAAGTTTTTTTTACTCTTTTGCTACTGTTTGTAGCATGTTAACTTTCTGATTGAAAGGGGAAGATGATTGAAATATTTTTTGCTATTATAAAGAATCAAATTTTTAATTTATGCTGTTGAGGGGATAGGAAGAGGAATATTGAATGTGAGACGAGCGGCATAACTCTGAGATGAGTTCGAGATGTTATCTTTGTGCTTTTTGTGCATTTGGCAGACTGTTTCTAAAATAAAGAGGCAGTAGACTGTTAAGATGTGATGAGTTAAAAAAAAGGGGCTTACAGGAATCTTGGACTCTAGCTCTGGTAATAAATCTCACTTTTTTTGTATTGTGAAAACTTGACTCATTAAGTTTTGACAGCTACTCCCCCAGAAACAAACTTCGTACCGCAAGTGGGGTTCGATAAGTGCAAAGTATGCTTTTATAACAGAGTTATAGTTCAAAGAGTTAGAGATAGACCTTATCGCATAACAACTTGAGGATAATTTTTTGCATAGTATACTGATATACGTTCCAAATTTTAACTTGTTGTCTATGTTGAGGCCTAAAAATGTGTTGTCTAGTTTATGATCAATGATTGTTCTTCAAGAATTATATGGTCCAGGTTACATTTAAAGGACATTATATTAGTCTGTGATATATTGAAAGATGATAAATTGGCATCACACCATTGTTTAACTGTGCCTATATCATCATCTACCCTAATTTTTAGTGCATCAGTGCTTCTTCCATGCCAAAGTATAGACGTGTCTTCGGCAAAACTTGTGAATTTACCTTCAATCGATATATATGCCAGATCATTTATGTATAATAAAAACAGCAAAGGTCCAAGGACAGATCCCTGAGGTACTCCGCACTTAATTCTCATTTTATCTGAAGATAAACTTGGAACGTGATCTGATAGATATGACTCAAACCACAACAAGATGTTTCCTATAAATCCGTAGATTTCACGTTTTTGAAGCAATATTTTGTGATCAACACAGTCGAATGCTTTTGTCAGATCACAAAATACAGCCATTGCAGCCTCACCAACATTCAGTCGAAGGGAAAGTTCTAAAAAAGCAAACATTGCATAATTTGTGCTCTTAGGGGCTTGAAAGCCATATTGATTGGAGTGAAGAATATGATTTTTGTCAAGAAAATTCAGGATTCTCTTTTTCATTAACTTTTCCACGATTTTAGATAGAGTTGGCAGTAAAGAAATAGGTCTGAAGTTCGCGAGTATATTAGAATCGCCTCCTTTAATAACTTAGCAGTATTTAGGCAATCTGAAAAAATATCATTAATGAGAGATGTATTTATAGCTTCTGTTAAGATATCTAATACAGTGTTTGGCAGTCTAAGGAAAGTTTTAAGTGAGAGATCATCCCATCCTGAAGAGATTTTTTTTTGTTGAGGAGGATTTCATTTATTTCATTTCCAGAGGTTGGGGAATAGTTGAATGAGTTCAACTAGCAACCATAGATGGTTGCTGGTAAATCAATCAAAGAGTTTTGACTTTTGATTGTATTACAGATCCCTGTTGTACTCCATGGTATAAAGGCCAAAATAAATTTGAATTATTCAAAATAAAGCAGCTTTCTCTCTAGGAAGTATAACTTCAGAATAAAAAGACTATTATTGAAAAAACCGCTTGGTGAAATTTGAACAAGTTTTTTTTGTTTCTGTTTTTGAAAACAAAACTAGTCACAAACGATTATATTTGATAACAGTAAAATATCTAGATCTCGCAAATGAAATTAAAAAAATGAGAACATAAATTATATTGATGAAAAAATAGCACAAAGTCTTTCAGATTTCGGATTTGTTTTTTATTAATTGTTTAGTTATAAATCAAAAAAATGCAAATCTAAAGCATTATTGCAACAGATGAAACGTCCATATCAGTTTTTAAAATTCCTTAAAAACGGGATCACACTTATGGCTACCAACATTCAATATGTGGAAGTGACTGATGAAAATACGAAAGAATCTAAGCCAAAACTATGCATTTGTCTGTATGCATAGCTGAGGTGTCTGACATATTCGACGCTGAGAATTGGAAGATATTTGTAAGTAACGACCTCTCACGGGGACGTCGTGAAATGTGGCCAGTTCTTCATATCGTTGAAAATGTATATTCCTGGACTGGCTGTAGCGCTGACTTGTCTTGCTCCAAATAATTTATAGTCTTTGTCAAGTTCTCCCAAGTCTAGGGCACACTTCAAGAAGTCCTTTGCCGCCTGTACCTGGACACTTGGTGGTTTTTTATCTGAGAAAAGACCAAGATACTTCATTTAGTTCATTTCCCACTAGATATGAAACTGAATCAACTAACTGTTTGTTTGCAGAGAAAGTGTTGATACAGTCAAAAATATTTATGCAATTTGCAAGACGACTGAATGAATTAACTGTTGAAATTATATGTGGCTATTCAGCTGTTGTTTTCCGGTTTATCGACTGATATCAAGTGATGTATCTTGTTTATTGTGTCATGTTACATCCAGAACAAATATGCTTGTGTTATCATATTCATTTGCCTTCTCAATCCACATAAGTAATTTTATGAATGGGACTGAATTCAGTATACTTATATAGCCGAATTAAAAGACCATAAAACTTTGTAAGTTTGAATAAATTAATGTTTGGAAAAATCCCCTGAATTTTGCTTAAATTTTGAACAATATTTTACAGCTTTATCCATACCATATAGGTCTATAGACCTATATATAGATTTATATATAGATACACAATTTTTCAAAAAAAACAATTTGTATTCAATACAGTGAATGTTTAATGCTGTTGAACAAAAGTTATTTTTTGTTATGATAATTCGTGTTTTTCATCAATCTTTTTGAACTAGAACATTCAGTCTGCAAGGTGAAAATACTCAAAAAACGCTAATGAAAAAATTTCATGGTAATTTCATGTATACTTCAAAAAAAATATACCTCACGAATTGTTTTCCTTTATCTATATTTTTTCGCAAGAGATCATTTATGATTGTCAAATTAACACCTATAAGAGAATGGAAGTAAATGGAATGGCAACAGATATGACAACCATACATTTTTTGTTTGTTTTTGAAATGATTAACACAAAGTCCTCTTACTCGAAAAGTCTCCGATGAAGGCCAGCCCAAGTGATCGACTGTTATATCCTCTTGTATGGGCTCCTACTTTATGCCATCCCGAGCCCTCGTAAATTTTTCCATCACCTCCAACAAGGAAGCTGAAAATGAAAGAAAATGTACAAAAAAATTCTCAGCTGACTCTCACGGATTTTTGCTAACGTGTTTATTACTACGGATTTAATTAAAAGAATATTGTTGTGGAAGTTGATTAACTTGATAATTGTGAAACAAAGAAATCAAAGCTTATTATTTTCATTAGCGATTCTCTTGAGTTAGTCGATTTGTTATATCTGTCAAAGTACAGCACGTGCAAATAATAAAATTGTTGTATCAAAATGGTGTTCTGTTCGGGAAATAAATTTGATTGATTGATTGATTGATTAATTGATAGCACTTTATTTCCAACAGACATTCACCCAATTACAGGAAATGTACATCTGTTGATAAAAATATATGCAAAACAGTATAATTAGTTAAAAAAAGAGTGCTACAACTAAAAGAAAAATAAGTAGAAATAGAAATATATCACAAGAAGCGAAAAGAGGGGTACACGAGATCTTATTGTTTAGCAGTTTGTGAAGAAAGGAGATTATGACAAAAAGTCGTCGTGTATTCAGAGATATTAAATTAAATTGATTCAGAAGGATAGAATAGTCGGTTCCCTTCTGAGGATATATTCCTGTGACCTTGAAAGACAGATATTTTAAAAATTTTATTTGAACAACATCAATATGATGTATGTGACAATTGTAAATTGGATACCATATTAACACGCCGTATTCCAGTTTAGACCTCACAGGCATTAAACAGTGTTATAATAGTATTAATATTCTTGAATTCTCTGGTACTCCTTATAATAAAGCCCAAAATTCGATTCGCTGATGAAATAGCCCGGTCTATGTGGGAAGTAAAAGTGAATTTATAATCAAAAGTGATTCCAAGATCTGTCATCTCATTTACTCGACTAACTGGAATGCTGTCAATAACATAAGAAAATTCTATTATATTCTTTTTTCTAGAAAACGATAAAATGTAACATTTCGATATGTTCAAACGTAAATGGTTCTTGGAAAACCAGTCGAATAAGTTTTAGCATAATGTTGGTTTTAGCATTTTATGTCACTGAAATTGCAAAGGATGCTTCTCAAAAGCTTTGACCGCTGTTACGAACCAGAAAAATATACAACCCCAGCAACTTTTGATGCTTCATAAAGCTCAGATCAGACCTTCTTTGTCGATTCCGAAAAATAGCGAAAATGTATTGAACAAGTTATAAAATAAGAGGAGAATATGTGGAAAAGTACGAAAGCCCAGAAGGTCACATATTTTCATTATTTGTTTCTTATATATTACTTCTTTGAAACTCGAAAGTTTGGCTTTACTCTCGAAATTTCGACTTTAATCTCCAAATTTCGACTTTAATCGCCAAATTTCGACTTTAATTTCCAAATATCGACTTCAATCTTGTTATCTCGAAGTTTGGAGTTTAAAGTCGAAATTCAATTTCAAAATTACGATTTTAATCTCTTAATTTCGAAGTTACGACTTTGAACGAGATTAAAGTGGAAGTTTCGTGTTTTAAAGTCATGATTTTCTGATAGAAATTAGACCAGTCATATGCATTCATTTTTATGTTACAACAATATTAATTGTATATAAATGCATGAACATAGTTATTGATGAAAAGAGAAATGAAAATTTCCATGTTTTTTACCACTTTTATTTGTAACTAACGTTACAGCAGTTTCGTCCTATATGGACATTCTCAAACTTAAACAATAAATAGTTTATTGTTACAATAAACTGTTTATTGTTACAATAAACTGTTTATTGTTTAAGTTTGAGAATGCCCATTTAGGACGAAACTGCTGTAACGTTAGTTACAAATAAAAATGGTAAAAAACATAGAAATTTTCATTTCTCTTTTCATCTTGATCTCCTACCACGGCTACATGCATCAATTTAACATAGTGATTAGTTTTAAGAAGTATTTTTGATCAAATGCAAATGCATTGCACTACAGGTGATAAAATGACCCAAACCCTCATTAAGTTTTTGTATGCGACCCTTTTGCCACATACAAAAATGGGGTGGACCTGGTGAAGTATTATGAACCCGCATATACCTACCACCTCTGTCAAATCATGACGAAATTACACTGTGTTGGCGTTTCGCATTTATAATGAGCATATAATTACTTTTTACAATTTGAAAACAGAGTAGAGATGATCAAATCATATGATATAGAGCTGATGGTAGTGCTCATCGAAACAATAAACATCTTTCGAAAAAAATATTGATGATGAACTATATAACTTTACTCTTATATTTTCTAAAGTAATCTTGTCATGTTTGAAAGGGAGGTGGTTGCTTGAAGGTAAAAGGTCGTCAATATCTTTATTGAGAGACACCGGGGGTGCATTTACTCTCAACATTGCAAACACCAATTTCTAGTCGTTCCTGGATTTTTGAAAATTTATGTAAATAGGATTATCGCAATAAAACGGTGTTGACCGTTTTAAACGGGATGTTTCAAAGAAACAGTTATCCGAAAGTAATTGCATTTGCAAGTTCTGTTGGGGTATTCTGCCCACTTTAGTGTGATGACAGTTTTTGATCCTATTTTCTGTGAAAATACATATAATCCTGTCTCTAATACGGGTGTTGTACATTAGTGCAAAAGAAAAGATAATTTTTATTGGTTCCTGTTAATTAAGTGATTTGTACCTCTTTGAAGTTATGTCAACAGAAAAATTACCAACGCTATCGATATAGGAAACGCGCAAAAGTCCGCATTGAATGTGATAGTTTCTTCAATAACAATTTCACTTTGCAATTATTAAAAAACCTCAGGAAAGTTGACACATTTTGATCCTCTACATTCACTTCGATTCTTTCTATTTCATTAATATGTTCCTGAACTGTGGTTATTATGTTATACGGCAACTTTCATCCACACTCAGTACTGATCAGCTTTTGAATGTTTATTATGCGGTAATTTATTCTCACGTCTCATACAATATTGCTGTATGGGGTTGCTTCACATGTATAAATAACATTTTTGTTGTCCAAAAGAGAGTATTGCGTTTGATTTACAAATTAGATGCTAGGGAATCTTGTAGACTGCATTTTATCAGAAATAAAAGTTTGCCTGTATCCTTCATATATACAGTGTCACACATAAATTCCGCATCAAATGGGATTTTTTTTGTTCATTTCTTCAAACAACTTTTGATATCTTCATTAGGTTGTGCTTTAAAAATGATGCCAAATGACATGCATATGACCGATCAAGTGATTTTTCTTCCCTTCGCCTATCTATGACGATATAAAACCGAAAACAAAGATCAGCATTGCAGTTCCCATGCAATCATAATATACATTAAAATCACTACAAATCAAAATCAACAGATAACGAAAGTGAAAGCACATAAAGGCTCAATTTTGACCGCAGAAGGTCAGATGTCAATCTTGCTGAAGCGCCTATCAGCACGTTGAGGTCCACTCAGGAAAGAGTGGAGGTGGATTGACGAGATTCTAGCTTCTACATACAGTCACTGTGTGGAGAAAGTTCTAAGTTCCGTGGGGAGCATGAGGGGAGCATGGGGGGCAAGGGGAGCATTGTAGTTCCTGTGATGAGATCAACTCGAGTACTTCGACCGTTACTTCATCGACCTTGATGATGTCTACCGCAATAGTAGACGAAGTGTCAGTCATGAAAATCTGCAAACTACCACCAAAAACACGGGAAATAGCTTCGGAGTAGTAATCACTGGCCGTGAGAGTTTACACTATTTTGTAATTGTTTCAAATCGCTGTGGTATTTCTTTATGAAGGTTAGCACAAGGGGCAGTCGAATGAAATTAATTACTTCATTTCGAAACATATGAAAGACTGTTGCATACTACACATTCTTTTCGAACCAATTAATTATTTCCTACCGGTAACAATTAATTTTTGTCGGTATTTAATAGCTCGTATGGACATATAGAACAATTATTGAGCAAAAATCAACATCCTTAGTCCTGCCTTTGGCCTGAATACTTCGAAAATACCAGATAAGGTCGACCATTGTTGCAGTCGATGTTAAACTGGTCTTCAACGTACTAGCAGGCCAAAATGAACGAACGGAAGTCGGAAGCAAAACACTATATATTTTCTCAAAGCATTTCGTCGCATTTTCAACTCTCGTAGTATTGTTAAGGATGATACTAGAAATAGTATGATACAAAATATAGAACAAAATAGCTGTTTCAAATGTGTACCTGTCATACTTTGAATTTTTTTAATATCTTGAAATCCCATTAAGACATACCTACTTGTAGTTTAGGGAACTAAACAATTAGAAACCAAATTTGTTGATGTAGAAGACATGGAACTTTTTAAAAGTGATGAAAAGGCGAGAAAAAGAGTGGGCTACATTGGACACTTTTAATAATAATAATAATATTTATTGATTTCTTTAGGACATCCTAATATACATACATTAAAAAAAATAAGTAAATGACATAAATAACAAAAATGATGATATGATAGAGAAAAAAATAATAAAAACCATTTTCCAATGATTCTAGAATGGTTTCAACATAAGGATATACTTATGATGCACTGTTTGGAACCTTTGGTGTAGTAATGAATATTATTGGAACTGGAACTATTTTCTAGAAACTAGGTATGAAGGTGGTTTTAAAAAAAAGTCATACACTACAGAGCCTTTTGGGAAGTCCAAAAGACAAAGTCGAGAATTATGAAAAGTCTGGAATTTACGAAATTGAATGTAAGGACTGCGATGCAAAATATTATTGACAGACAAAAAGAACTATTAAAGTAAGATATAATGAACATATAGCACACTTGAAATACGGAAGACCTGAAAAATCAGCAGTCGCATCATATTTTGCAACGAAACCATTCCATAGACTTCAATTCATTAAGATTAGTTAGACAAGTTAACAACAACAAGCAATTAGTTGTCTATGAGAGTGTAGAAATAAGAAAACATAATTATATCATGAATAACGATGAAGGTCCTATACCAAAGAGCATACTATTTAGCTTGTTAAAATAATATAATGTTGTTGAGTTTACTGATGACTATATAAGGACACATTGCAAAAATAAATTTGGATAGGCAATATTGAGAAATTAATTTTTATGAATTGAAGGGGTTATTTTTTTTTATTTTTTTTTTGTTTATATGAAAGTAGTTGTTTCAGGAGGACTTTCTATCAGTTTGTGTCTGAAAGTTACTTCTTTGTATGATCTACACATCCATGTATAGATTTACTTCCTTCCTTTCTTTGGA